>QRFJ01003375.1:22549-135953 GCA_006176705.1 Cocos nucifera | reverse complement strand
AATTAGACATCAACCCTAGGAACTCGAGCTCAATAGGACAAGAAATCCTAAGAGTTGAATCGATTAGGATAAGTCAATTTGACTGGTGTCTGAAAAGTGATTCAGACGACTGCGCCCGAAGAAAGGTGGTTTCTAATTGGTTCCGTTCGCTTACCTGGCCAAGGCACAATTGTGTTAAGGCAAGCAATGGGGGGATCCCACCGATCTTACACTTACCTGGCCAGTTGATTGGCTAATCCTACACTTGGAGGGCTTGAAGGTGACCTTACAGTTAGGAGCTGTCTAATCTAGACAACCTTTAGTCAGATTGATTGACCAACTTGATTGTAACAATATTAAATCTAATTAAACCTAATTCTTCTCTTTCTTCTTAGTTTCTAGGACTTCTTAGGACCTCTTCTTTAGAACTCTTCTTTCTTTCTTCTCCTTCTCTAAAAATAAAATAAAATAAAAATTAAATTAAACTAACTAAAAAATATTAAAAATAATAATTAATTAAATTAAATTAAATTAAAATTAATAAATAAAATAATTAAAAAAAATAATTTTTAATATAATAAAATAATAAAAAAAAATAAAAAAAAAAAATTCTAAAATTTTTTGAACCACACATTAGGTTGCACTAATACATGCACGTAGGAAATCACTTTTTCTGATTTAGTTGAATTTAATTGAATGGTTGATTCATATTAAACATAATCAAATGGCTAATATGAACCTATAGTCCAAAAATTAGAAAAGTGATCTTCTTGCTCAAAATTAGATCAACTCCTAATCCTAGGTCAAAATCTCCTGCAATTCACATTCATCTTCTAATTATCAGGAGACTTATTCAATCTATGCTAGTCCAATCCATCATGTGAGTGAATTCTATGACTGCACAGTTTTACATTTTATCCAAGAACAAGTTCAAGCTGCTCAAGGATACTCCAAATTGATTAATGACATTTTCAAATTCATATAATTCAGATTGGAGTAACTAATTTTTTTGGACATCCCAACAAACTCAGGCTCAGACCCAAATTTCACTTGAGCAAAATTATCAAAATTATGCCTATAATAATGGCAGCCTAGTCAGTTTATCCAGCCATCATATTATAATCGGCCTTCATACCCACCTCCTCAACAGACCAATCTAGCATGATAGATTTAACCAACTTCAACAATTGATTCTGACTCAACAGCAATCTATACCAGACTAGAAGCTCAAATAGGACAATTAGTTGAGTCTAACATGGAGAGAACTAGATCAACTACCGAACCTACCAATTTCAAACAATCCATCTAATGTCCACCAATCACCTGGACCAAGTTATCAATTTAATGTCTCACCTAAGAATCCCTAATTTGAGAATGCCAAAGTAATTCCTGAACTTAAAAGCTATAGGATTCTTATGGACCCATACCAAGATCAGGTGAGAGAGGCTAGTACTGATGCTAGCCAAAATAAAAACTTAGAGGAACTGGTTAGTACTGAGACTAACCACATAGAAGAACCCGAGCCAAGAATTAGTACTGATGCTAGTTCTAGTTTAAATAAGATAGAAAAAAAAAAAAGAGAATAGATGATTTACCCAAGACTTATAAACCTAATGTCCTATTCTCTTCAATCCAAGAAGCTGGTTCTTCTTACAAAAATCAAGAGGTTGTAATGAAATATCAATGGAGTTGTTTAAGCAGATCACATTAATTTTACCTCCAAATTAAAACCCTTTAGTCACCATTCAGCACCCATTGAATCAAACTTAACTCCTAAAACTCCATTCATTGAGCATTTTAGAAAAACAAATAGGAGAAATTCTTAATAAATATGGGTCTGAGAATGGAATCATAAATTATATCCCTAAAATTAACAATGAAATATCAATAATGGATTATAAATCATCTTTTTGAGATTGACAATCCAAAACTATTGGAATTTATCAATCCAATATTCGACACTGGATAGTGAGCTGCATTGTGTCTGGCTGAAGACGATAAACTTAGCGCTTGTTAGGAGGCAACCCAATATTTTATCTTTTTAGTTATTTTTTTTAGGATAATTTGAATAAGTTGGGAAGAGCTAACAATGGCATGTGCTGGACCAAAAATATACTGAGTTAGGTATATTCTTCCATGTTCTTTATTACACCATTTATTTTTTTAGGTGTATTCTTTCATGTTCTTTATCACACTCTTTATTTTTTCTTCTCCATTGAGGACAATGTCGATTAAGTTGGGGGAGAGAAAAATAAAAAATTTTAAAATTTTAAGTCCTCGAAAAAGTTAGTATTTAGTATTTAGAATTTGATTATGCTTAAGAATCGAATTAAACTAAGCATTTTTAAAAGAAAATTGATGCATAGATCAGAGAATCTATGAGATATTAAGGAATCAAGTATTAAAAAAATTTAATAAAAAGTTAAGTCTAGAACATAAAAAGTTTTTTCTTGGAGCATTCTAATATTTCTATAGCATCAAAAAAGTTACTTTTTATAGGCTTGTGTAGGTAACTATACATTTCTTCATATAAAAATTATTTTAATAAAATAGTTTCCAAGTACTTCTCACTGAGTAACCGGCCTCTTTGCCTAACAACATTAGTTTCGCATCAAAAGGTGGGAAGGGCAAGAAGCTCGTTGTAAGCTAGTCTTAACTCGTAGCCTATTGACGAGCTAGTGCCGAGGGATATTCTATACCTAGTGCCCTAAAGCCAATGGTTGGTTCTCCCAAGACTCCTAATGGATCAAATAGAAAGCATAGGAGTTAAGACACTCAAAGTGGTACAACATAAAAAAAAAAATATATATATATTTGGTTTTCCCGAGAAGGGCGGTAAGTAAGCAAGAATCGCACAAAATTGGCAAAAAAATAAAAATCAAAAATGAAGATGGAAGTGCATGCACTGCCTATATGAAAGTAGAAAATTAGAGAAAGATAGGATAAAATACGAAAAATATGTTCTTTACTTAATTTTTCTATGATAATATTAATACCTATGATATATCTTTTAAGCTACTAAATATCAATGGCTATTTTGAAATTGCTTAGGTAAAATTTGAAACTCTAATTAAAAGATATTTAAAATTAAATTCTTTCTTTACTCGAGGATGAGCAAAGCTTAAGTTGGGGAGTGTGATAAGCATCATAAATTCACCAATAAAAGTATTAATTTATTAATTAATTTATATTAATTTTTAAAGAATTATTAATCAATTTATATATAATTTTTTAAAAAATTCATATTTTTATTAATTAAAAAATTAATTAAAAAATAATAAAAAATTAAAAATAAAATTTTATCATCAATGGAAAGAGCTCATTTTTTTGATCAGAACGAAATAAATTTCAAGTAAAATGGAGCTAAAACAAAAAAGATATGAATTTTTAAAGATATAAAATAAATAAAAATTAAATAAAAAAAGAAAATGGCTCAGCTGACTCCGTAAGCCGACCCACCAAGCCAAGCCAAGCCATCAAAGTTGACTCAGCAATTTAAGCCATCAGTCGGTCCACGATCCAGGCGTGGACCGCCAGCTCACCAAAAACCGATGAATCAGATATTGCCACATGGCAGACCTAGACTCTTAAAGGGTTCACAGAAATTTATCGTGGCTCATAGGATATTTTGGTCTTTTCACCTAGCGACAAGAGCACTGATTGACTGTGGTGTGCGGTGCAACCGATCCACGCGGTCCATGGGAATAGTAATTGCGCGATCGAACGGCTGCGTTTGATTGCGGTCAAGATCGGACGGCGGTGGTGATTTCTAGGCTTGATTCAAATTCTATTAGCGATCTGGCATGATCCGACGGTCAGAAAACCAAGAGATGAAGATCCAATGGTCCAGAATGCTCCCGACGGTGATCAAGACTCCCGATACATGATTTGCGGCTAGATTTCCTCCATCAATGCGCGATCGGACGGCCAGAATTTAATCCAACCTGATCTGGGCTGATGTACATCCGATTTTGATGATTTTTGGACGGTTGGATTCCTATTGAATGGCCAGATTTCACCAAATTTACCAGAGTCGTATCAGAGCTGATTTGATTCAAATTTTATCCAAATTTCTTTGTATTTTGATGATTACAAAGGCTATTAGTCCCATATTGCCTTTAGAAAAAATATCCAGCCCTCCTAGCTCTATAAAAGGGATCTTAGGCCTCCAGAAATCAACATCTCCGATCAAGATGAAGCTTTGGTATAGGGTGAAGCTAGGCTATGGGTTAAAGGCTACTTCGAAGCAACGGGTGCCGAGAAGAAGAGCCGGGCTTCTACACCATCTTTCTGCCAATGCCGATCCAAAATCAGAGATTAGGCTTTTTTTTTTTCTTTTTAAATTTTATGTATTTAAATTTTAAAATTTTAATTAATAAAAATTTTATTTTTGCACTTTAATTTCTTACTTTTTATTTTTATTATAATTTAATTTCTGCACTTTAATTATTATTTTTTATTTTATTGTAAGTAGATGCTAAGATCTAATTAGTAGATCTTAGTACCAAGTTTAAATTTTTGCATCTTTTAATTTTTATTTTTAATCTTCCGACTTCAATCCTAATTCCAAAACTCAAATCATTTTCTTTTTCTTTTTTTAAAAAATCAAAGATTTTAAATCTAAAATACTACCTTCCCTGTGGATTCGACCCGACTCACTGCTATCTATGTATTTTCAATGATTTTAAGAAGTCGGATTAAACTGATAAACATGGTGTCTTAACAACAACATCGCATCCCTATCACCCATTCCTATCATTTTTTAGCAGGAGGACAAGTTCCTAGGTTCTCTACTATGGGTGCATGACACATGGGTAGATGTCTAAGTATCTAGGGTCAACATTTGACCAATGTCTGAAGACAAGATTTAGCAGGTGACGAAAAATGGCAGGTGTTATCTCAAATTTATCTCATAAATTAAAACAACCCTTTTCTGACCTGGACAAGCCCTAGTTAGACCAACTAAAGGTTTTTGAGTGAGCCCAAATATATTTGGCTCAATCAAGACAAGCTTTAATGATTGTTAAAGGAGAACATTAGGCTCAATCATATGCTAGCACGATTTTATTGAACCTAATTAAATTTTATTTAAATCAATTCAACTAGATTAATCCAATTGATGATATCTAGATCCAAACTCTTGTTTGTGTGACCTAGTTAAGTTCAGTTCCAGATGGTAATGGGAAATATCATGATCTCTATCATTGACATCATCGAAATACCTTTCGATGGATCAGAACTTTTCTAATTCAGACAACTAGTATGATTGATCATCTAAATCATTCAAATTGCTCCAAAAATCCACCAGTGACACCTAGCAGCATATGGTCGCAATCCATTAGAACTGAAAACAAACCTCTCGGTATAGTTACTTGTGTGATTTAGTTTCTCTATCTTGAGCCCCGATCGGATTAAAGTTAAGGTGATCTTATCAAACCCTAATATCCATCATTTGAATTAATCATTCGATTCAAGTCCAATATGAAAATCATAATAGAAACTTTTTCTATTATTTCATTCTACCATGGCCATCGACTTATGGACTTGATTCTCATGATCATTATTGGGGATAAACCCCGCTCCTGTCGAAGTCCGGTTTGATGCTTAGTCTTTTGTAACTGATAATCATAGAAGAGCTTCGATCGAAAATTCTCCAGCAGTCAAACTCCTTCCGGACTTCTCCTTTAGTTAGATTCCTCTAGGAGCCAAACTTCTTTCGAACTTCTCCTTTAGTCGAATTCCTCCAGGAGCCAAACTTCTTCTGAATTTCTCCTTCAGTTGAATTTCTCCAGTAGTTGAACTCCTTTCAGATTTTACCTTCAGTCAGATTCCTTCAGGAGCCGAACTCCTTTCGGACCTCTCCTTCAGTCAAATTTCTTCAGCAGTCGAGCTCCTTTCGAACTTCTTCTTTAGACTGATTCTTCCAAGAGCCAAACTCCTTTCGAACTTCTTCTTTAGTCAAATTCCTTTAGGAGTTCTTGGACTACTTCTGAACTTCTCCATCAGTCGAACTCCATCCAAATTTCTCTAGTGGATTACTTCTAAATTTCAAGTAGTATTTCTTTTGGATGATCCCCTCTAGTCGTATTCCTTTTAGGAGTCTGAACTTCTCTGAAATTGACTTATGTCAAAGCTCTTCACCAACCAATGTCTGCTTCCTTCAAACTTCGACTATTAAATCTCAATGAATGGGGGACACCTCTCTTCATAATAAATTTTATGTGGTCCTGAGTGATCCACTACCAGACGGTTATGGTAATAAATTCCATGTGGCCTCGAGCGGCCCACTATCGGACGATTACGGCTATACAGGCTCTGTCTATAAAAAGGAATCCTCCAAATACGTTTTCTTTAAGCTCTCTTCTCCTTCCATAAAAAATATTGTTGGGGATAAACCCCACTCCCATTGAAGTCCAGTCTGATGCTTAGTCTAATACAACTGATAATCATGGAAGAGCTTCAATCAAAGAATTCTTTCTCCAGTAGTTGAACCCCAGCCGAACTCCTCCCAAACTTTTCGAACTCCCTTCAGTCACCCCTCCCAATTCCTTCAGGACTTTCTATAGCCAAACTCCTTCCGGACCTCTCCTTTAGTCGGATTCCTATAGCAGCTGAACTCCTTTCAGACATCTCCTTCAGTCAGATTCCTCCAGCAACCAAACTCCTTCCGAACTTCTTCTTCAGTCAAATTTTTTTAGTAGCCAAACTTTTTTCGGACGTCTCCTTCAGTCAGATTCCTTCAGAGCAAACTTCTTTCGAACTTTTTTTTCAGTTAGATTCCTCTAGAAGTCAAACTCCTTCTGGACCTCTTTTTCAGTCAAATTCCTACAGAAGCTGAACTCCTTCCAAACTTCTCCTTTAGTCAAATTCCTATAGGAGTCGAACTCCTTTCGGATCTCTTCTTCAGTCGGATTCCTCCAGGAGTCGAACTCCTTCTAGACTTCTCCTTCAGTCGGATTCCTCCAGCAGCCAAACTCCTTCCAGACCGCTCCTTCAGTCGGATTCCTACAGGAGCCAAACTCATTCTGAACTTCTTGATAAAAATACGATGTTATCGTTAAGACACCGTGTTTATCAGTTTAATTCAACTTCTTAAAATAATTAAAAATGCGTAGATAGTAGTGAGTTGGGTCGAATCGATAGGAAAGATAGTGTTTTTAGATTTGAAATCTTTGATTTTTGAAAAGAAAAAAAAAAGAAAAGAGTTTTGAAATCAAAAGTGAAGTCAGAAAATAAAAACCAAAAATTAAAAGGTGCAAGAATTTAAACTTGGTACTAAGATCTACAAGTTAGATCTTAGCATCTACTTACAGAAAAATAAAAAGTAATAATTTAAAGTGCAAAAATTAAATTATAATAAAAATAAAAAAACTAAAATTAAAGTATAATAATAAAATTTTTATTAATTAAAATTTTAGACTTTAAATATAAAAAATTTTAAAAAAATAAAATAAAATAGCTTAATCTCTGATCTTGGATCGACATTGGTGGAAAGATGGTGTAGAAGCTCAGCTTTTTCTCTCAGCACCAGTTGCCTTGAAGCAGCCATTAACCCAGAGCCTGGCCTTACCCTATACCAAAGCTTCTCCTTGACTAGAGATATTGATTTCTAGAGGCCTGGAATCCTTTTTATAGAGCTAGGAGGGTTGGATATTTTTTTCTAGAGGCAATGTGAGACTAATAGCCTTTGTAATCATCAAAATATAAAGAAATCTGAGTAAAATTTGGATTAAAATAGCTCTGATACAAATCTGGTAATTTTGGTGAAATCTATCCATTTAATGGGAATCCAACAATCCAAAAATTATCAAAATTGGATGTGTATCGGCCCAGATCAAATCGAATTAAATTCTGACCATCCGATCGCATGTTGATGGAGGAAATCTGGCCGTAAATCATGCATTGGGAGTTCTGATCACCGTCGAGAGTGTTCTCAACCATCGAATCATCCCCTGGATCGAGCGCTACCATTGGATGGCAATCCGCATGAAGTCTAAAGCTGAATCAAATCCAAAAATAACCATAGCTGTTCGATCTTGACCACAAGCTACCGCAGCCGTCCGATGGCGTAATTACTGTTCCTATGGACCACATGGACCGACCGTACCACACACTGTAGCCAATCAGTGCCTCTATTATTGAGTGAAAAGATTAGATTGCCCTGTGAGCCATGATAAATTTCTGTGGACCCTTTAAGGGTCTAGGTCCGCCATGTGTCGCACCGTGATTCATCGATTTCTACTGAGCTGGCGGTCTATAGATGGATCGTGGACCGACTGATGGCTTCAACGGCTGAGTCGGCTTTGATGGCTTGGCTTGACTTGACTTGGTGGCTTGGCTTGCGGAGCCGACTGAGCTATTTTCTTTTTTATTTATTTAATTTATTTTTTTTCTTTTATCTTTAAAAATTCATATCTTCTCTGTTTTAGCTCCGTTTTACTTCAAATTTATTTCATTATGATCAAAAAAATAAGCTCTTTCTATTTATGATAAACTTTTATTTTTTATTTTTTATTATTTTTTAATTATTTTTTTAATTAATAAAAATATTAATTTATTAAAAATTATATATAAATTGATCATTAATTCTTAAAAATTTATATAAATTAATTAATAAATTAATACTTTTATTGATGAATTTATGGTATTTATCACTTCTCCTTCAGTCAAATTCTTCTAAGAGCAAAACTTCTTTCGAACTTCTCCTTCAGTCGGATTCCTATATGAGCCAAACTCCTTTCGGACTTCTCCTTCAGTCGGATTCCTATAGGAGCTAAACTTCTTCTAGGCATCTTCTTCAGTCGGATTCCTTCAGAGGATGAACTCTTTCCGAACTTCTCCTTCGATCAGATTTCTTCAGGAGCCAAACTCCTTTCAGATTTCTCCTTCGGTCGGATTCCTCTAGAAGCCGAACTTCTTTCAGACTTTTCCTTCAATCAGATTCTTCTAGGAGCCAAACTCCTTTTGGACTTTTCCATCAGTCAAAATTCATCTAGATTTCTTCTATGGATTACTTCTAAATTTTAAGTAGTATTCCTCCCAGATGATCCCCTCAAGCCGTATTCCCTTTAGAAGTCCAAACTCCTCAAGATTTGATATATGTCGAAGTTCATTACCAACCAATATCTACTTCCTCCGAACTTCGACTATTAAATCTCAACGAACAGTTTGTTATGACTATCATTTATCAGTCTGCTATAGATGATCTCACTATCGGACGATTACGACTATCATTTATTAGTCTGCTACAGGCGATTCCACTATCAGATTGTTACGACTATCATTTATTAGTCTACTACAGACGATCCCACTATCGGACGATTATGACTGTCATTATCAGTCTATTATGAGTAACACCTCTCTCCGTAGTAAATTCTACATGGCCTCGAGCGGCCCATGACCAGACGGTTACGATTGTCACTATTAATCTACTCCAGACTTTATCTGTAAAATGGATCCTCCAGATATATTTTCTCTAAGCTCTCTTCTCCTTCTCAAAATTCTGCTGAATTCTTGCCTAAGCACTCCATTTCTATTGGCCGAAAGAGCTGACTTGATAGTCGGAGAATCCTGTCAGAGCCACCACTACCAACTTCGGATGGAACTTTGTTTTACAGGTCACCAGCGGTGACCTCTTCTTCTCCAACTTCAGCTCGATCTAGCATCAACCAGATTCTGTACCAACAAGATTGGTGCTAGAAGAAGGGCTTGAACCTCCAGGATCGCAACCAGATTTTGTAGGTCTCCGATGGCAACCTCTTCTTCTTCAACTCCAGTTCGATCCAGTGTCGATCAGATTCTGCACCAACAAGATTGGTACTAGAAGAAGGGCTCTCTATTTCTAAGGTATCGTTGTTCTTAAAGGAGTGCTCAGTCGATCCTGTGGATCTTCTTCTTCAAGATTCATCTCCATCCTCTTCCTCAATATCAAGAAATACCTTCAAAGAAGATGACTACTCGGAGATCTACCACTTTCACTGTCAGATTCGAGCCAGATCCATCCGTTCCTGCTCCATTGCTGGTGGTTCAATCTCCTCCTCTACTTGCGGCCATGGTAGATCCAGAGCAGTTTAACCTACTGACGCATTGAGTTTAGGGCCTCACCGAAATGGTGCAGGCCATGCGGCAACCCCCGATGGCAGTTCCACCAGAAAATCCACCATTGGGATGTCAGGAACCGATCCCAAGGAGAAGCTCTTGGGCTAGCATATCCATCATCCTTGGGAAGAAAAAATAGAGAGTAGAGGATCCTTGTTCGGATCATGATTCTTCTCCAGAAGAGATCTTCCTCATTTATAGCCAGAAGCCTTCTAAGATCTGCAATTGATAAGACATTCTCGATCAAAAACTATGGGAGATGGACCGACGGATTGAGAAACTCCACCATATCACTCTGGCTCACCATGATGATGTCTAGACCGATCTCCCTTTCTCTCCTCGAATTATGTAAGAGCCCATTCTATTGAACTTTAAGCTTTCTCAATTTAAAAGCTATGATGGAACCTCTGATCCGATCGATCATCTAAAGGCCTTTCGGATCATGATGCTGCTCCATGGTGCACCAGATGCCATCTTATGCTGAGCTTTCCCATCTACCTTAAAGAGAGCAACAAAAAATTGGTACTCGATGTTGAAGATGGGTACAATCTTCTCCTTTGATCAGATGATCCATCAGTTTGTAACTCACTTCGTCAGCAGCCGACGTCCATGTCGAGGTTCTGATTTTCTGATGAATATCAAGCAGAAGGAGGGAGAATCTATCCAGACTTATGTCATCCAGTTTAATGCTGCTGCATTGGAGGTCTAAAATCTAGACCAGTCTATTGCAATGGCTGCACTTAAGGATGGTCTTCAGAAGAATGATTTGCCATTCTCCCTGGAGAAGAAGTACCCCAGAAACTTTGCCGATCTGCTAGCTCAGGCTAAGGGATATGCCTGAGTGGAAGAAGCCTTCAAATTGGAAGATGAGGAAGCCGTAAGAGAGTGGCAGATGGGCAAGTATAATAAATCCATAGCTGATAGAGGGCCGAATGAAGTTCAGCCATGCTTACGGACTCCCTCAGAGTGCAAGCAAGCCCAAACTTCTCAAGCTCATTATCAAAGAATTCCTGATAGAAGGGTGCGATGAAATTCTTCCTTTAGAAGAAGAATTACGATCTCTCCCAAATAAGCACAATCGAAGCAAGTACTAATTGTATCATCATGATCATGGTCATGATACTGAAGAATGCATTCAGCTTCAAGATAAGATTGAGGAGCTCATCAGGAGAGGTCGGTTAGGTCAATTTTTTCAGACATTGGTCTGAAGTAAGAGAAGATCGACCGAGGGCACTATCGCAGCCAAAACCACCAAGGAGGGAGGAACAACAAGAAGATTGGCCATCTCTCGGCATCATCAATACTATCTCTGGGGGATATAGTGCTTCAGCGAGCCACCATCTCTCAGGCTCAGAGCTAGGAAAATCTTGCCCCAAATTGAGAAGACCCATATGAAATAGAGGAGGTCGTCCGATCCGAAGCTTATCACTTGAAGGAGCTCAAAGGAACAATGCTCCAACGACCTTGAAATTTAGAAAATCTAAGAATGTACTATCAGTACTTTTTCTTAAATAAAACTCCTCCATCTCAACATTACTATTTCTTGGTACAAAAATTATGTGACTTCAGGAAAGAAGCAATAAAAAATGGCCATGTTAGAAACAGAAGGAGAACCTCATCCTAACATGAGCCAGTTAAAGACCTCATCGATATAAGACAAGATGGAGGGAGAGGCCATACCGATGACCCCAACACTTCAATAGGAGATAAGATCTCCTACAACCTTGGCTGGAGATAAGATCTCCTTCGAACTTAAACTTCAATAGGAGATAAGAACTCCTACAACCTCGACTGGAGATAAGATCTCTTCCGAGCTTCAACTTCAATAGGAGATAAGATCTACTACAACCTCGATTGGAGATAAGATCTTCCCTGAGCTTCAACAGAAGATAGAATCTCCTTCAACCTTAATAGGAGATAAGATCTCCTACAACCTTGGCTGGAGATAAGGATCTTCTCTGAGCTTCAACTTCAACCTCAATAGGAGATCAGATCTCTTACAACCTCGACTGGAGATAAGATCTCTCCCGAGCTTCAACTTTAATAGGAGATAAGATCTTCTACAACCTTGACTAGAGATAAGATCTCTTTCGAGCTTCAACTTCAATAAAATATAAGATCTCTCCTGAGCTTCAATTTCAATAGGAGATAAGATCTCCTACAACGTTGGCTGGAGATAAGATCTTCTCCGAGCTTCAACAGAAGATAGAATCTCGTTCAACCTTAATAGAAGATAAGATCTCCAACAATGTTGACTGGATATAAGATCTTCCTCAAGCTTCAATCTCAATAGAAGATAAGATCTCCTACAACCTCGGTTGGAGAAAAGATCTCTTCCGAGCTTCAACTTCAATCTCAACAGGAGATAAGATCTCCTACAACCTCGGTTGGAGATAAAATCTTCCATGAGCTTCAATCTCAACAGGAGTAAGATCTTCTACAACCTCGGCTGAAGATAAGATCTTTCCTGAGCTTCAACTTCAACAGGAGATCAGATCTCCTACAACCTTGACTGGAGATAAGATCTATCCTGAGCTTCAATAGAAGATAGAATCTCCTTCAACCTCAATAGGAGATAAGATCTCCTACAACCATGGCAGGAGATAAGATCTCTTCCGAGCTTCAATCTTAATAGGAGATAAGATCTCCTATAATCTCGGCTGGAGATAAGATCTCTCCCGAGCTTTAACTTCAACAAGAGATAAGATCTCCTACAACCTTGGCTAGAGATAAGATCTCTCTCAAGCTTCAATAAAAGATAGAATTTTCTTCAACCTCAATAGAAGATAAGATCTCCTATAACCTCGACTGGAGATAAGACTCCTCCAAGCTTTAACTTCAACCTCAATAGGAGATATGATCTCTTACAACCTTGACTGGAGATAAGATCTCCCTCGAGCTTCAACCTCAATAGGAGATAAGATCTCCTACAATCTTGACTGGAGATAAGATCTACCCCAAGCTTCAACTTCAACAAGAGATAAGATCCCTAGAACCTCAGCTATAGATAAGATCTCCCCCGAGCTTTAACAGAAGATGGAATCTCCTTCAACCTTAATAGGAAATAAGATCTCCTATAACCTCGATTGGAGATAAGATCTCCCCTGAGCTTCAACTTCAATCTCAATAGGAGATAAAATCTCCTACAACCTCGGCTGAAGATAAGATCTCTCTCGAGCTTCAACCTCAACAAAAGATAGGATCTCCTACAATCTCGGTTGGAGATAAGATCTCTTCCATGCTTCAAGCTCAATAGGAGATAAGATCTCCTACAATCTCAGGTGTAGATAAGATCTCTTTCGAGCTTCAACCTCAATAGGAGATATGATCTCCTACAACCTCAGCTAGAGATAAGATCTCTCCCAAGCTTCAATCTCAACAGGAGATAAGATCTCCTACAACCTCGACTAGAGATAAGATCTCTTCCGAGCTTCAACCTCAACAGGAGATAAGATCTTCTACAATCCCGACTAGAGATAACATCTCTTCCAAGCTTCAACTTCAACAGGAGATAAGATCTCCTACAACCTCGGTTGGAGATAAGATCTCCTTTAAGCTTCAACTTCAAAAGAAGATAGAATCTTCTACAACCTCGGTTGGAGATAAGATCTCTCCCGAGCTTCAACATCAAAAGAAGATAGAATCTCCTTTAGCCTCAGCTGGAGATAAGATCTCCCCCGAGCTTCAACTTCAAAAGAAGATAAGATCTCTCTCAACCTCCATGGAAGACAAGATCTCTTTTGAGTTTCAACCTCGGTCGGAGATAAGATCTCCCCCGAGTTTCAACCTCAATGGGTGCAAAGCCCGAAAAAGAACTTTGGTAGTCGTCTTTTTTATACTCCCTTTCTTCAAATTTTGAACTCAAAAGTGGGAGGACTATTATTGGGGATAAACCCCACTCCCACCGAAGTCCAGTCTGATGCTTAGTCTTTTGTAACTGGTAATTATAGAAGAGCTTCGATAAAAATTTTTTTAGTAGCCAAACTCCTTCCAAACTTCTTGTTCAGTCGGATTCCTCCAGAAGCCGAACTTCTTCCAGACTTTTCCTTCAATCGGATTCCTCCAGGAGTCAAACTCCTTTCGGATTTCTCCTTTAGTCAGATTCCTCCAAGAGCCAAACTTTTTTCAGACTTCACCTTCAATCAGATTTCTCCAGGAGTCGAACTTCTTTCGGAATTCTTCTTCAGTCGGATTCCTGCAGCAGTCGGATTCCTCCAGGAGTCGAACTCCTTTCAAACTTCTCCTTCAATCGAACTTCTTCCCCAGTCAGACTCTTTCTAGACTTCTCCATCAGTTGAACTCCATCTAAATTCCTCCAGTGGATTACTTCTAGATTTTAAGGAGTATTCCTCCTGGATGATCCGCTCTAGCCATATTTTCTTTAGGAGTCCGAACTCTTCTAGAATTGACATATGTCAAAGCTCTTCACCAACCAACGTCTGCTTCCTCCGAACTTCGACTATTAAATCTCAACGAACGAATGACACCTCTCTTCGTAATAAATTTCATGTGGCTCTGAGTGGTCCACTATCGGATAGTTATGGCTATACAAGCTCCATCTATAAAAGAGACTCTTCAGATAAATTTTCTCTAAGCTTTCTTCTCCTTCCAAAAAAACTCTGCTGAATTCTTTCTTGAGTACTCTATTTCTATTGGCCGAAAAAGCTGACTTGATCATCGGAGGATCCTATCGGAGCCACCACACCGACTCCAAATAGAACTTTATTTTGTAGGTCACCGATGGCGACCTCTTCTTCCTCAACTCTAACTCGATCCAACGTCAACCAGATTCTACACCAATAATCATCATAGAGCTACTCCTCATCTACCTCAGTAGATAGATCTCCTATTGGTATAATCCAATTCCTACAATGAATATGCTATAACCAACATACACCTCAGAATTTCAAATGGCTAGGAGATCGAGTTACGGTGTAGTCAAACTATAACATCCTCAAGATGAACTGCTGATGCACCTCAGGTCAAAGAATCAGACACACTACTGCAGCTTCAAGCCAGTCATCGATGAGAAGGTAGACTTCCTCATGACTGTTTGAGGTGGTCACGCTCAGTGCCCTCGTTCTCTAACGAGTACCATACTCTCACTCCCATGTCTCTACACCGTAGACTCAAGACTCATCCATCCAAAAGAAGCAATCATACACCAATCTTTTGAATCAATCATCATCCTCATGATGATCCTACGGTCGGGAGCATTTTATGAGTTAATAATGAAAATTCATGTCTTAAATTTTCAACCCTTGAAAATATGAACTATCATTACCTATTAACTCAAGGGATGTATCACAGACACTTTCAAATATACACTATGATAGAAAATAATCTATTTTATTATTTATAGTTAAAATTATAATTTTGTCCTTAGAAGTGTATTACAAGTGTCAGTCAATTTGGCTTTTAGGGCACACATATCTGACACCATCTATGTGGATTTTTGAGTGACTCTCATCTAATTGGATTAGATGACATCATCCCATCAATCAAATTTAAATTTGATTGAATGAATATCTCTAACTGGTCGAGATGATGTGGCACTGCATGGTGCAGTAGGATCTATATAAACCCTATTTGCACTTGGGGGTGGAGAGCTTTTTCTTTTCACCATTGATAGGAATGTGATGTTGTCGTTAAGACACCGTATTTATTAATTTAAATTCAACTTTTTACTTTTTAAATTAATTAAAAATTATGAAGAGAGTAGTGAGTTGGGTCGAATCCATAGAGAGACAATAATTTATTTCTAAAATATTTGATTCTTTTATTTTTTTAAAAGAAAAGAAAAGAAAAGAAGGGTTTTTGAAAATTAAAGTCAAAAAATAGATTTATAAATAAAAGTAGAATTTAAATTATGCAAAAATAAATTTGGTACTAAGATCTACTATTTAGATCTTAGTAACTACTTACAATAAAATTAAAAAGCAATAAAGAATAATTAATTTAAAGAGCTAGAATTGAAAAGAACAATAAAGCTTTCTTTATTAAAATTATAACTCAGATGCAGAAATTAAATATAAAAAATTAAAAAAAAGAAAATTTAAAATTTTAATATAAAAAATTAAAGAAAAAAAAGAGAAAACTAGAAGAAGATCGCAGATCAGCAAAGGCGTGGAGATGGCGTAGAAGACTGGCCCTTCTTCTCAGCACTGTAGCTTTGAAGCAACCTATAACCCAAAGCTTGGCATCCACCCTATACCTTGGCTTCCCTTCCACCTGATCTATCCATTTCTAGAGGCTTAGGGTCCTTTTTATAGAGCTAGGAGGGTTGGATATTTTTTTCTAGAGGCAATGTGGGATTAATAGCCTTTGTAATCATCAAAATACAAAGAAATTTGAATAAAATTTATATCAAAATAGCTTTGATATGAATCTAGTAAGTTTGGTGAAATCTAGCCATTCAATAGGAATCCAACGATCCAAAAATCATCAAAATCGGATGCGTATCGACCCAGATCAGGTCGGATTAAATTCTAACCATCCGATCATGCGTTGATGGAGAAAATCTGGCCACAAATCATGCATCGAGAGTCCTGATCATTGCCAGGAGTATTTTGGACCATCAGATCATCTCTTGGATTGAGAGCTACCATTGGATGGTGATCCGCGTGAAGTCTGAAGCTGAATCAAATCCGAAAATAACCACAATCGTTCGATCTTGATCGTAAGATACCGCAACCATCCGATGGCGCAATTACTGTTCTTATGGACCGCATCGATCGACCGCACCGCACACCTAAGCCAATCAGTGCCTCCATTGCTGAGTGAAAAGATCAGATTGTCCTATGAGCCATGATAAATTTTTGTGGACCCTTTAAGGGTCTAGGTCCGCCACATGTCGCGTCGTGATTCATCGATTTCTACTGAGCAGGCGGTCCATGCCTAGATCATGGATCGACTGATGGCTTCAATGGCTGAGTCAACTTTGATGGCTTGGCTTAGCTTGGTGGCTTAGCTTACGAAGCTGGCTGAGCCATTTTTTTATTTTAATTTTATTTATTTTATTTCTTTAGAAATTCATATCTTCTTCATTTTAGCTTCGTTTTGCTTCAAACTTATTTTATTATGATAAAAAAAATAAGCTCTTTCCATTGATTATAAAATTTTATTTTCTAATTTTTATTATTTTTTAATTAATTTTTTAATTAATAAAAATATGAGTTTCTCAAAAATTATATATAAATTGATTATTAATTCTTAAAAATTAATATAAATTAATTGATAAATTAATATTTTTATTGATAAATTTATGATACTTATCACACCCCCCAACTTAAGCTTTGCTTGTCCTCGAGTAAAGAAAGAATTTAATTTAGATCAATTACCATATTTTGTTAAGATCCTCCTTCATAAGAATAAATCTAGGGTTTAAGAACAAAAGTTTAGATAGTATCACTAAGTAAGTACTAAGTTTCAGAAGTAAATTTTGTGGTAGATTAATCAGAAACTTTCTTAGAGTTCATCTAAAGATTTTCAGCACTTTGTTTCGTGAATACTAACTTTAGCATTTGGGTGTTGATTCAAAGGACAAACGAATCTTCTTTTTATCACCTATTTTGGTTAGTTTTTTTTATATACTCCCAAGTTAAGTGCATGAATTAAGGTAGCTTTCACACTGCTTTTTTTTTTTTTTTTTTTTGAAAATTATGCTGAGCATCCTAGTCTTCCTTTCACCATTTGATGTGAACTTCTACACTTAAGGTGCAGAGTTCTGGTTTAGGATAATCCACATATACTCTGTATTTTATATATATATTTTTTTATTTAAGTAGATAGCTCTTTCCTTAAATTCAAGTTTCTTTAATTGAAGTATATATAAACCATCAATTTTTAGTGATAATTGAATCCTCAATTTAGCCTTATAATCAACACCTACTGTGCTTCATTAGTGTGCATGTGCAATTAGAAGTGCTGTTAGCTTTTAAATGATCTAAGTAGGCTGCTAATGGTCTGATCAAGTAATTTACCTCTTAACTCGCTATCATTATTAGTTAATACTTTCTAACTTTATTATTTTTTCTAGTTTATTTTGCTTAAAATTCTCTTTCCTAAAATATGATTTATCCAAAAATTTTCAAAATAGTTTTATTATTATTATTATATATATTTTTTATTTAGTATTTTTTATTTTTTATTATTATTTATTATTTTTTATATTATATATATAAATATTTTATTTTTTTTATTATTTTATTTTTTTATTATTTTTATTTTTATTTTTTATTATTTATTTATTTATTTATTTATTTATTTATTTTACCCCTCAATTGAATTGACATTGTCCTCAATGGAGAGAAAAAATAAATAAAAGGGTGTAAATTATGTTTATTTATTTAGCATGGGTCTTGAAGCTTATGATCCTTCTCCAGCTTTTTGGTTCTCTAGCTTAGCCTAAAAAGAGAAACTAAAAAGAATAAATTAGATTCAAGAAGTATTGGGTTGCCTCTTAATAAGCGCTAAGTTTATTGTTTTTAGCTAAACAAAATGCAGTTTAATTTATTATGGTTCTATTAATTATACTTGATCAATGTTTTGATTTAATGATATCCCTTCGGTATATGGTTTATGCCTTTGGACATTTACCTTAAAAAAATTTTTAGTCCTGGGATCATAGTGTTTGATTGCACCATGTGGAAATACATGATTAACTATGTAAGGTCCATCCCATCTAGATTTTAATTTTCCAGGGAATAATCGAAGCCTCGAGTTAAATAACCAGACTTGTTGATTTGGTTCAAAGGTTTTTCTTGAAATATGTTTATCATGGAAGGCTTTCATTTTCTCCTTATAGATTTTTGAATTTTCATGAGCTTCTTGCCTTAATTCTTCTAATTCACTCAATTGTAACATCCGATTGGAACCAGCTTGGTTTAAATTGAAATTTAATTATTTTATTGCCCAATATGCTTTATGTTCAAGTTCTATTGGAAGGTGACATGCTTTTTCATAGATTAATCTATAGGGAGACATTCCAATAGGGGTTTTATAAGCTGTCCTATAGGCCCATAATGCATCATCTAATCGATCTGACCAATCTTTTCGATCAGGCCTAATAGTCTTTTGTAAGATATTCTTAATTTTCCTATTAGAGACTTCTACCTAGCCACTTGTTTGCGGATGGTATGGTGTAGCTATCTTATGTGTCACCCCATATTTTCATAATAAAGTTTGAAATTGGTGATTTGTAAAATGGGTACCTCCGTCACTAATGATAGCACGTGGAAATCCGAACCTAGAAAAGATATTCTTCTGAATAAATTTTAAGACTACTTTATGATCATTGGTTCGTGTTGCTATTGCTTCAATCCATTTAGAAACATAATCGACAGCTACCAAAATGTATTCAAATCCATTGGAAGGTGGAAAAGGTCCCATAAAATCAATTTCCCATACATCAAAAATTTCTACTACTAAGATGGGGTTTAAAGGCATCATGTCTTTCTTTGAAATATTTCCCTAAGGCTTGACACTTAAAACACTCCTGACTAAAAGTATGGGCATCCTTAAATAATGTTGGCCAATAAAAACCACTCTGCAATACTTTGGCCGCAGTTTTTCGTCTAGAAAAATGTCCTCCACAAGCAAGGGTATGACAAAATTATAAGATACTCCATTGTTCAGATTCAGGAATACATCTACGAATGATTTGATTAGCACAAATTCTAAAATGCTCGGGATCTTACCAAAAATAATATTTGATTTGAGCAAAGAATCGATCTTTTTCATTCTTAGACCAACCATCAGGAATTTGTCCTATGACTAAGTAATTGACAATATCTGCAAACCAAGGAATCTTTGTATGTAAAACTATTAGCAATTATTCATCTAGAAAAGATTCTCTGATTGATATAAGTTCACTATCTTTAACTAGGATCCTAGACAGATGGTCTGCTACAACATTTTTAGATCCCTTCTTATCTCAAATTTCAATATCAAATTCTTGTAGTAGTAAGATCCATCTAATTAATCATGGTTTAGCATCTTTCTTTGAGAGCAGGTATCTCAAGGCTGAATGATCCGAGTAAATTATGATTTTTGATCCTAATAGATATGATCTAAACTTTTCTAGGGCAAACACAATGGCTAGCAACTCTTTTTCAGTGGTGGTATAATTCATTTGTGCTTCATTCAGAGTTCTACTGGCATAATAGATCACTACAGGATATTTGTTTACCCTTTGGCCCAGGACAGCTCCTATGGCAAAGTCTGAGGCATCGCACATAATTTCAAAAGGTAGTGACCAGTTAGGAGGTTGTATGATTGGAGCTTTGGTCATAGCTTCTCTTAAGATTTCATAAGCTTTAAGACAATTTTCATCAAAGTTAAAAGAAACATCCTTAGCGAGCAGATTACACAAAGGACGAGAAATTTTAGAGAACTCTTTGATGAAGCGACGATAGAATCCTACATGACCAAGAAAAGATCGAATTTGTTTGACAGAAGTGGAAGGAGGAAGTTTAGAAATTAGTTCAACTTTAGCTTTATCTACCTCAATCCCTTTCTTAGATACTATATGTCCTAAAACGATCCCCTCTTGAACCATGAAGTGGCTCTTTTCCCAGCTTAACACTAGATTAGCCTCAATACATCATTTTAATATTTTCTTCAAATTGTTGAGGCAACTCTCAAAAGATTCTCCAAAGACTGAAAAGTCATCCATGAATATTTCTAAGAAATCTCCTATCATGTCTGAAAATATTGACATCATGCACCTTTGAAAAGTTGCAGGTGCATTACATAATCCGAATGGCATTCTATGGAAAGCAAAGGTTCCATAGGGACATGTAAAGGTGGTCTTTTCCTGATCTCCTGGATAGATTGCTACCTGATTGTATCCTGAGTATCCATCTAAAAAGCAAAAGTATTGTTGGCCTGCTAGTCTTTCTAGGATTTGATCGATAAAGAGTAAGGGAAAGTGATCTTTTTGGGTGGTTGTATTGAGTTTTCTATAATCTATGCAAACACGCTATCCAGTGGAAAGTCGTGTTGGTACTAAGTTTCCATGTTCAGTGCAGACAACCGTGAGTCCAGATTTCTTTGGAACAACTTGTGTGGGACTCACCCAGTGGCTGTCAGAGATAGGATAAATAATTTCAGCATCTAACTATTTAATTACCTCTTTCTTGACTACTTCTTGCATGTTAGGATTAAGTCGTCTTTGCATCTCTTGAGTTGGTTTGGCATTATCTTCTATATAAATATGGTGCATGCATATTAACGGACTAATTCCTTTTAAATCAGCGACGGTCCACCCTATGCCCTCCTTATATGTTTTCAGAATATTTACTAATTGATTTTTCTGTTCAGTAGTTAAGTTGGAAGCAATTATTATCGGTAGGGTTTTCTTTGATCCTAAAAATACATACTTAAGTGATTCAGGTAAAGGTTTTAGTTCAAGTTGTGGTGGGGCCTGAATTGAAGGACGTAATGGTTCAATTTTTCGCTCGGGTAAGGGCTCAACTTTCACTGACCAAGGTAATGAATGTGATGGTTGAGGTGAATTAAGCAGGGCATTTACTTCCTGGGTTTGAGTTTCTTCAGTGGGTTCATCATCTTGCAGTAAATCTAAGGAGGAATTAGATTCAACTATTTCATCTACCTGATTGATTACAAAGCAGTCTTCCTCCTCTTGGATGTACTTTGGGGTATTAAAAACATTAATTCTTACTTTTTGATTCCCAAAAGAAATGTCCATAGCTCCCATCTTACAGTTGATATTGGCATTGGCAGTTGCTAAGAATGGACGTCCTAAAATTATGGGATTTTGGTTCAGCTCTTGGGATGGTTCCATGTCAAGTATGAGAAAGTCTATAGAAAAATAACATTTGTCTACTCTAACTAGAACATCCTCAATCAAACCATGTGGTATTTTTATAGATCTATCAGCTAATTGCAAAATAACTGATGTGGGTTTTAATTCTCCAATCCCAAATTTTTCATAAATCGAGGTTGGAAGTAGGTTCACACTAGCTCCTAAGTCTAGTAACGTTCGGTTAAAGGTTATACCTCCTATAACACATGAAATTAAGGGTGCACCAGGATCTTTCATCTTTTGAGGTATTGAATTTAATAGGACCGCACTTACATCCTCGGATAGTATAACTCTTTTGATGGTTTGTGGCTCACGCTTTTGGGTGTAGAGTTCTTTAAGAAATTTAGCATAGGCTGGGACATGTTGAATTGCATCGAAGAGGTGTAAATTAATATGAACTTGTTTAAATAGTTCCATTAGCTCCTTGTTGCGTGCTTCTTGCCTTTTACGAGAAGAGTCTGCTTCTAAGGCCGAAGGGAACGGGGCTTTGGGTTTATAGGTCTTAGATAAATCATCTATTTTCTTCTTTCCTTTATCTATTTTATTAGTACCAGTTCTAAGCTCAGGTTCTTCTATATGTTTAGTTTCAGTACTAACCTCTTCTTCAAATTTTTCATCAGTATTAGCCCCTATCACCTGGTCTTAGTATGGGTCTTTAAGAATCCTACCACTTCTAAGTTCAAATATTGCTTTAGCATTTTCTAATTGGGGGTTCTTAGGTGGAATGTTAGATCGATGAGTAAATCCAGTTGGTTGATAGACATTGGATGAATTATTTTTAGGATTTGCAATTGGTTGGCTTGGTAATTGATCTGGTTCTCTCCTCATTCTAGACTCAGCTAATTATCCTATTTGAGCTTCTAGCCGGCAATTGATTGTTGTTGGTTTAGAATCAATTGTTGAAGTTGATTGAATTTATCATCAGCTAGATTGGTTTGTTGATGAGGAGGTGGGTATGAGGGCTGATTATAATGCAGTGGTTAAGAAGACTGACTAGGTTGTCCCTTATTATAGGCATAGTTCTGGTACTGGGGCCTATTTTGATAATTTTGAACTGGTGGGATTTGGGTCTGAGCCTGAGTCTGTTGTGGTTTCTAAGAGAAATTAGGATGGTTTCACCAACCAGGATTATATGAATTTAAATATGGGTCATTAAGTGGTTTGGAGTAACCTTGAGCAGCTTGGACTTGTTCTTAGATAAGAGGTGGTAATTGTGCAGCTATGGGACATTCGTTTACATGATGTGTTGGACTAGCACAAATAAAGCAAATCTCCTAATAATTAGAAGCTGGTGTGTATTGTGCAGGAGATTGTTGACCAAGATTTAGGAATTGATCTAATTTCTGAGCAATAAGATCGACTTTATCTAATTTTTGTGCTATTATGTTCAAGTCTATCTTAGAATTAAGTTTTGGAGTTTTGATCTCATAAATTTCTGCCCATTTTTGTTGAGAAATTGATCTTTCATAAGAGGATAATGAAGCATGATTAATAGAGTTTTCACTTAAGGTTTCAAATAAGGTATAAGCTTCATCCTCACTTTTGCTCTTGAATGCACCTCCGAAGGATGCATCAACCATCTGCTTATATTGATCTCCTAAACCTTCATAGAAAGCTTGTACAATTTGCCACTTAGATAGACCATGGTGTGGGCATTTTCTAAGAAGTTCCTTAAGTCTTTCCCATGATTCATGAATTTATTCCCCTGGAAGCTGAGCAAATCCTATGATGGCTTGCCTCATAGTATTGGTTCGTCCTATGGGATAAAATTTCTTAAGGAATTCATGTTGCATCTCTGCTCATGTTTGAATTGTTCTTCCTAATGTGCCAAGCCAGTACTTGGCTTTATCTTTTAATGAGAAAGGAAACAAGGTCAGTCTAAGGGCATCATCAGAAAAATTTTGAATTTTTACCGTAGAGCAGATTTTTAGGAATTCATCCAGATGTTTGTAAAGGTCTTCATTGGTGTTCCTATAAAAGAATGGAAGCATCTGGATTGTGGTTGACTTGATCTCATAGTGGCTAGCAGGGATATCACGTAAGTGGATGCAAGTTGATGGGTTGTAGGTGGAAGGAATAAAGTATTCCTTCATCTACCTAGGTGATTCTTCACGATTTTCAGCCATTTGATTATCTAGTCTTAAATGAATTAGTCTTTCAATTTCAGGATTTGGTTTAACTAGGTCAGGTAAAAGCGATCTTCTACCATGCATGTACTAGTGCAACCTGATATATTGTTAAAGATATATATATATATATTTTTATTATTATTATTTTATTATTTCTTTTAAGAAAAGAGGAGAGAAAGAAAGAAGATGGTTCTAAAGAAAGATCCTAAGGAGTCTTAAATCTGGAGATGATAGAGAGAAGAGTTAATTTGTGGTTTATGTTTGATGTTATTTAGCAAATAAGTTAGGCAATCAATCCTGACTAAGGGTTGTCTTAGGTCTAGATAGCTCCTAACTACCAAGATCACCTTCGAGCCCTCCAAGTAGAGGATTAGCCAATCAACTGGCCAGGTAAGTGTAAGATCGGTGGGAGTCCCCCCGTTGCTTGCCTTAGACACCAATTATGCTTGGCCAGGTAAGCGAACGAACCAATTAAGTAACCACCTTCCTTCGGCCCAGTCATCCCTGAACCACTTTCTAGACACCAGTCAAATTGATTAACCCTAACTTGGTTCAACTCTTAGGGTTTCTTATCCTATTGAGCTCGAATATCCTTAAGGGTTAATGTCTAATTGATTTTAAGAGTTAAGGTTTGGGTTAATGCAGGATGCTGGTTGGTTGTTTGTGGGCCAAGGAAGGGTGATCAAATCCCTACCTTATCTTGTTTAATGGGTTGTGCCCTTAATTTGGTTTAATATGAATATGCAAAAAAAAAATTTTCAATCAAAGAGTTCTATGCAATTTAAACTAGATGCATGCAACTAATTAATTCTAAAAAGCTTACCTTGCCTCCAGCAATCATCAAAAAAGAAATAAAATAAAATAAAATAAAATAAAAATAAAACTAATATGATGGATGCTCTAAACAATTAGGATTTCTAATCTTGTGATGAGATTTTTAATTAGGTTTAAGTAGGTAATTTTTAATTAATTTAAAAATAAAGCAAATATTAAAAATAAGGAAAGAGATTTAGGATTTAGGAATGATCTCACCAAATAGGATTGAGAGTTTTGTTCGTGCCCTAATCTTCCTTGTTCTTTTCTTTATTTTTTTTTCTACAAAATAAATAAAAAAAATAATTAGTAGGTAGTAAAAGAAAAATTAAAAAAATAAAAAAATTTTAATTTTTATGTCTCCCCGGCAACGACGTCAAAAACTTGATAGAAACGCGATGTTGTCGTTAAGACACCATGTTTATCAGTTTAAATTCAACTTTTTATTTTTTAAATTAATTAAAAATTATGAAGAGAGTAGTGAGTCGGGTCGAATCTACAAAGAGGCAATGATTTATTTCTAAAATCTTTGATTCTTTTATTATTATTTTTTTTAAAGAAAAGAAAAAAAAGATTTTTTAAAATTAAAGTTGAAAAATAGATTTATAAATAAAAGTAGAATTTAAATTATGCAAAAATAAATTTGTTACTAAGATCTACTATTTAGATCTTAGCAACTACTTGCAATAAAATTAAAAAGTAATAAAGAATAATTAATTTAAAGAGCTAGAATTGAAAAGAACAAAAAAGCTTTCTTTATTAAAACTAAAACTCAGATGCATAATTTAAATACAAGAAATTAAAGAAAAAAAATCAAAATTTTAATACAAGAAATTAAAGAAAAAGAAAGAGAAAATTAGAAGGAGATCGTAGATTAGCGTAGGCATGGAGATAGGGTAGAAGACTGGCCCTTCTTCTCAGCATTGTAGCTTTGAAGCAACCTTTAACCCAGAGCTTGGCTTCCACCCTATACCTTGGCTTCCCTTCCATCCTATCTATCCATTTCTAGAGGCTTAGGATCCTTTTTATAGAGCTAGGAGGGTTGGATATTTTTTTTTGGAGGCAATGTGGGACTAATAGCCTTTGTAATCATCAAAATATAAAGAAATCCAAATAAAATTTAGATCAAAATAGCTCTGATATGAATATGGTAAGTCTGGTGAAATCTAGCCATTCAATAGGAATCCAACGGTCCAAAAATCATCAAAATCGGATGCGTATTGACCTGAATCAGGTCGGATTAAATTTTGACCATTTGATTGCATGTTGATGTAGGAAATCTGACCGCAAATCATGTGTTGGGAGTCTTGATCATTGTCGGGAGTATTCTGGACCATCGGATCATCCCCTCGATCGAGTGCTACCATTGGATGGCGATCCACATGAAGTCTGAAGCTGAATCAAATCCAGAAATAACCACAGTCGTTCGATCTTGACCATAAGCTACCGCAATCATCCGATGGTGCAATTACTATTCTTATGGATCGCATGGACTGACCGCACCGCACACCGTAGCCAATCAGTGCCTCTATTATCGAGTGAAAAGACCAGATTGCCCTGTGAGCCGCGATAAATTTCTATGGACCCTTTAAGGGTCTAGGTCCGCCACATGTCGTGCCGTGATTCATCGATTTCTGCTGAGCTGGTGGTCCACGCCTAGATCGTGGATCGGATGATGGCTTCAACGGCTGAGTCGGCTTTGATGGCTTGGCTTGCAAAGCTGGCTGAGCCATTTTCTTTTTTTAAATTTAAATTTTATTTATTTAGAAATTTATATCTTCTTCGTTTTAGCTCCGTTTTGCTTCAAACTTATTTTATTATGATAAAAAAAATGAGCTCTTTTCATTAATTATAAAATTTATTTTTTAATTTTTATTATTTTTAATTAATTTTTTAATTAATAAAAATATGAATTTCTCAAAAATTATATATAAATTGATCATTAATTCTTAAAAATTAATATAAATTAATTGATAAATTAATACTTTTATTGGTGAATTTATGATACTTATCAACCATGCGGCAAGGGTACCCTCCTCTCTTCCATGCCTCTCTCTGATCCTCTCTCTCTCCTCTCCACACCCAAAGAAGTTGGGCATGGGTTCAAGTGTAATCCAAGAAAGAAAGGCACCCAGATCAGGAAGAAGGCAGTACTGCTGAAAGAGACGATCACTGCTTCTTCAAAGAAGTTTTGGAGAACTTTAAGATCCGATCTAGATCTAATTTTTGAAGAGATGATTCAAAAGGAGAAGATTGCTAGATCCTGCTGAGTGGACATCAGTAAAGGCCAGGTGCATGTGTGGCTTCTTCAAGAACTTCAAGATCATCACAGAATAATCTGATTACCCAAAAATAAGGTATAAAATTAAATTAGATTTAATTTTATTTTTATTATATAATATCATATCTTTAGAATCAGATTCAAGATGTCTCAGATCTGATTATGATCATAGAATTTTTTTTTAAAATATTCCTTCAAATCCAATCAGATCTGAATGATCCTATGCAAAAAAAATAGAATTTTTTCTTTAACTGGTATAAGAGCCAGGTTGGCAGTTCATCAGATCTATTTTAGATCTAATTTAATTTTTATTTATAATTTAATATTATAGAATTTAGATATCATATCAGATATGATTAGATAAAAATTAAATAATTAAAAATTTTATAATTTAGATCTATAATGTATGAGATGCATGACTAGACTAGAAATAGAATAGTTCTATATGTAATCTAGTATAATTATATTATTAAATTAATTAAATATAATTTTAAATCTAATTTATTTTTATTTTTTTGATGTTATAATTATTGTAATCAAATCTAAAAAATGAAAAATAAAATTTTTAATTTTTATTTTATTCATATGAGATATGAAAGATACATGTTTAGACTATTTATAGAATAGTTCTGTAAGATGTCTAGAATAGTTTTATTTTTGATATGATCAAATTTAAAATTTTATTTTTTAGATTTAATATATGATATTTTAGATCTGAAAGCATGCATGTTTAATTTAGTTATGATACATGAGATGTATGAAAACATGTATTAGTTAGATCACTAATTATATATGCGATATATGATTTAGATCTAACTAGTTTTGCAGTAGATTTTATATTTTTGATTAAGATATTTTTCTTAGCCATCCGATCATAAGAATAAAGTAGGATTTAAAGGCCCTCTTCTTTCATTCGATGGGATGTTCTTATGATGTGTAGGGGTGCTGCGTGTTTATTCTTAATCAAAAATCAAAACTTATTTTTCTATAAAATCCCAGATCCTAAAATCTTAAGATTTTATTACATGTTTTATTCATGAATCCAAAACTTTATTAAGAATTAAGATTATGAAATCAAATAGATCTAAAAATTAAGAATTTTTAGATCTAAGATATATTCATAAAATTGGGTTCAGGCTTGGGTATCTCAATTAGGTCTAGCGGTTGATCAAACAGAATCAAGAGTTGGTTAGGTGGGATCAAAGAAAGCTTAATTTTGATCAGTCCAATAGGATTAAGTCTGGATCAAGATTGAATCATATTGAGATGTGACTCAATCAAGTCAAGATCTAATTTGGCTTCGTAGTTTGAGCCTGAATTATAGGCTAATCTAATTAGTTCTGATTCGATAATTTGATGTCTAAGATAAGTCTAGCAGATACGATCGACTGATTTTTAATTAGGAGATACTCGATCTGAATGCATTCTCGTTGAGTTAATGGCATATCCCTTCCATCGATCTCACTTATCTTGCCATTTATGTCGATCCAGTTTTGATTAGAGGTGGCTAACAATTTGAGCTAACCCATGCCACTAGGTTAGTCATAATTATTATGACTAAGTCAAGTCAAGTTTAAAGAGACGTAAATTAAATCTTTCTAAGAAAATATTAAGTCTAAGGTCTACCATCATTATTGATGTGCAGGCCCTTCCTGGGGTTGATTGTTCTCGGCTGGATACGGTGGTTCAGCTACATTGGAAAGATGCAACTATGTCTATTAGGCATTGGATGCTATGGGTTGAAGGATGGGTTGAGCTCAATATTTTGGATATGATGAGGGATTCAATCAAAAATTCAATTTGTGCAAATGGTGGATCTAACTTAACTATGGAGTGGATCAATATTTTGGACACGATGAGATTCATGAATTAGAGATCAGGTTTGGATGTACCATGATTAGAGAATTATTGGACAAGAGTTGGCCACTCATCGGTTGACCCATCATCAATAACTATTAGGTGAGGTGATGAGCCAGTTGGTGGGACCGCACCATCTACTAGAAATCAATAATCATGAAGATTTTCACATCTCTGCCAAGAGAGTGTAAGGATCTGAGAAAAAACTGAGAACCTAATTTGTTTAAAAATGAAACCCTTAAACAAATTGATTAAGTCTAATTACAAAATCTAACTAGAAACTTTGACTCTCTACAGGAAGATGTCTATGTCCAATCCATTAGCCTGTATCCTGGACACCCATAGACTGACTGAATTCAACTATAAGGATTGGCTCCAGAACTTTAAAATTATTTTGGATTCCAAGAAGTTGACTCATGTGTTGGAATAGGATCCTCCCACCTTACCAACACATCCATCTGCTGATCAGAGAGCCTCTCTCGAGAAGTGGATGGATGAAGATAATAATACTAAGTATTACATGTTGGGCTTGATGTCTGATGAGCTCCATTGCCAACATGAAAATATTAAGACTAGCCGCCAAATGTTGGCTCACCTACAATAGTTATTTGGTGAACAAAGTCACGTAGCCAAATATCAAATCACTAAGAGACTTTTAAGGCTCAGATGCATGATGGACAATTAGTCCAAGATCATTGTCTGATGATGATTAAGAACTTAGAAGAGCTTGAGAAGCTCCATGCCAAGTTAGATCAGGATCTGTAGATTGATATAATTCTGCAATCCTTGACTAATGCATATGGGTAGTTTATTACGAACTACAATATGCATAAACTTCAGAATACCTTGGCTGAACTGATGAACATGCTGGTTACTGCTAAGCTTTCTATGAAAGGTTCTAAAGGCTCAGTACTTGTTGTGGAGCAGACTTCTTTCAAAAGAAAATCTTTTGGAAAGAAGAAAAGGTTCATGAAGAAGCAGAAGGTGGATGGTGGAAAGAAGAAGAAGGCAGAGCCGAAGATGAAGGCCAACAAGAAAAAATATTTTCATTGCAATACTGACTGCCATTGCAAGTGGAAATGCCCTTTGTACCTGGCCAGCCTAAAGAACAAGAAGGAAGCAGGTTCTTCTGGAGGTATGCTCATTATAGAATCTAATCTTACAATTTCTTTTGCATCCAATTTGGTGCTTGACTCTGGTTCTAGTGCTCACTTGTGCACTTCTATGTAGGATCTTAAGGATGGTAGGAGGTTGAGGGATTGTGAGATGATTGTACACATCGAAAATGGAACATGAATTACTGTTGTAGCCATGGGATCTATTGGGGATAAACCCTGCTCCCATCGAAGTCCAGTCGGATGCTCAGCTGATAATGCAATCGGTAGTCACAGAAAAGCTTCAGCGAACGAGCCTTAGTCGAGCTCCTTAGCCGGCCGAACTCATTAGCGATCGAGCCTCGGTCGAACTCCTTAGCGGCTGAACTTCTCTAAGAGCCGGACTCCTCCCAGACAGCTCCTTCGGCCAGACTTCTATGGAAGCTGAACTCCTTTCGGACTCCTCCAGCAGTCGGACTTCTATGGGAGCCAAACTTCTTTCGGACTCCTCCTCCAGTCGAGCTTTTATGGAAGCCGAACTCCTTAAAGACTGTTCCTTCAAACGAATTCCTATAGGTGATCCCACTACTGAACGGTTATAATTATCATGATAATTATTATTCTCATTTATCAAGACAACATGATCAACATTTATCAAGTCAATCATGATTGGCATTTATTAGGATGATTACGATAGTCATTAATCAAGGCAATTACATAAGCTCCGTCTTATAAAAAATGGGACCTCATGATAATGCTTACGTCTACAGCTCTATAGCTCTCCTGCTCCTCCCTAAACCTCCTGTCGAACTCCAACACTGAGCACATCCATTTCTTGTTGGCAGAGCTAACTCAGACCGTCGAAGTCTGCACGAGCTACCCATTAAGCTCCGAGACGGGACTTTATTTTTGTAAGGATTACCGATGGAGACCTCACTCGCTCCACTCCAGCTCGATTCGACATTCAACTAGATTCTGCACAAGATCTTGTGCTAGAGGAAGGGCCCTTTGTGTCTTTAAAGGTTCTCTTGATCTTAAAGGAGTGCTCAACCATGATCTAGAGTTCTCCCAGAAAAAATGCTCTAGGAAAGCTCGATCCGACGATCAACAGGCCTCTACACCAAGATTCCGTCTAGATAATCATTTCACTCCAACTCTGTGTGACTGCAAGCTCCACTATCAGCCGATACAAATCTGTAAAGTTTAAACCACTGATGTAAGCGGGTTCAGGCCTACACCAAGGATGGTATAGGCATGCGGCAGCCCCAATGATGACTCCACCTAGAAACCCGCCATCGATGGAGGCATTGCCCGTTCACATTAGGCGAAGGAAAAATATGAGCACGGAGAGGATCCTAAGTTCGGATCATGGGTTCTTCCTATGGGGAGAGACCTTCTTCCACTATAGTCAATAGCGCGTCCAAGTCTGCGATCGACGACGAAGTCCTCAATCACTGAAACTTGTGGCAGTTGGAATCGATAAGTTGAGGACTCGACAAAATCGGCCCAGCTCACCATAGATGATGTCCGCACTGATCTTCTTTCTCTCTCCAAATTAGGCAAGAGTCCGTTCCATCAAACTTTCAAAGCTCCCTCCAACTTGAAAAACTACGATGGGAACTCTGATCTAGTTGATCATGTCTAGAGGCCTTTTCAGATCATGAGCTGCTTCACGGTGGCACAGATGCCAATTTAATGCCAAGCTTTTCCATCTACCTTGAAGGGAGGTCAGCAAGAACTGGTACTCGACTTTGAAGCTAGGGTACAAATCTATTCTTTTTAACCAGATGAGCCATCAGTTCATGGCTCACTTTCGCAGGCAGCCCAACGTCCACAGCGAGTTCTGGATTCTCTGATGAATGACAAAGCAGAAGCAAGGGGAATCCATCGGCTTATGTCACCAGTTTAACACCACACGGCTTGGAAGGTCCGGACTTGGACCAGTCTATTGCAATGGCCACGCTCAAGGGCGGCCTTCAGTAAAATGATTGTGCTATTTTTCCTAAAAAAGAAAAGTACCCCCGCGGGACTTTGGTCGTTTCTGCTACCCGGGTCGAGAGATTATGGCCCGTGCGGAAGAAGCCTTTCACAATTGAAAGGACGGATAGAAGTCACAGGAGAGCGGTGGTGATGACTCTTAATAACCCACCACCGATAGTAGGTCGAGGTGAAGTTCGATCTGCGCTCATTGTAAACTCCCTACCGGGTGCAAGCGAGCTCGAACTCCTCAAACTCGTCAATCAAGGAAGCCTCCAACAAAAGGGCTGGTGAAGAAGTGCCCACCTCTCTGGAAGGTTCCAGCAAACTAACCCCTCGTAGTGCTTCTAAGGCTTAATTCTGAGGAAATTAGAAACCAGCTGCCAAAATTAGAAGACTTCATATCTCCCCAAACAAACGCGAATCGAAGTAAGTACTGCCTCTATCAATCTGCGACCAAGGTCACGCCACTGAGAATGTTTCAGCTCTGAGATGAAAATGCAAGAGCTCGCAGGAGAGGCCAGCTGGGATGGTTCCTCGGATGCCAATCTAAAGTAGGAGAAGATCGATCGAAGGCACTGCCATACCAGAACCACAAATGAATAGAAGAACAACAAAAGGTTGGTCGCCTCTGAACATCGACCACCGACGTCTGGGAGACCTTGGTACTTCGGGCAATGCCATCATCTCCAGCATCCCCAAGTCAACGAAGGAGCTCGCTCCAAATTAGTGTATTATATTAGAAACAGATATGTAAACAATAATCAAAAACTTGTGATGATGGAGAAGAGGCAGTCAATAGTGGCCATGTTAGGGCACAAGAGGAGAACTTCAATCCTAAAGAGCCGATCAGGAGTCTTCATACCTGTCGGCTAGAGATAAGATTCTCTCCTGAGTGGTCGAGCTTCAACTTGTGCTAGAAGATCGAATTCTCTCAAGCGATCGTCAACAACTTCAACTGATAGGAGATAAACTCTCCCCGAGGAATGGCCAACCTCGCTGTAGGAGATAAGATCTCCCAAGCGCTCCGCAACAATTTGCTATAGAAATCAGAGTCTCTCTCGAGCGAACCGGCTAACCTCGACTGCAGAGAAAGTAACTCCCCTACCAACTCGGTTGGAGGAGATAAGATCTCCCCAAGCAAACTCGGACCGTATGGAGCATCAAGATCTCCCTGAGGGTCTAGGGCGACCTCGGTCTGCCAGGAGATAAGATCCTCCCTCGACACCCCAGCATCAACCTGACCGCAGAGATAAGATCTCCCCTGAGGCAACCTCAGACTGTAGGAGATAAGATCTCCCTACAGCAACCAGCCAACCTCGGCTGTAAAGGATAAGATTCCCCCGAGCGCGCATCGCAACAACTTTCACTATAGAATAAGCATCTCCCCGAGAACAGCCTCTGCTCTAGGAGAAATAAGATCTCTCCTAGCGACTTGGCAACCCTCTGAGCAGGTAAGATCTCTCCGAGTGCCCAAACAACCTCGGCTACAGGAGATAGACTCCTCGTGAGCAACCCGACTTGCAAGAGATAAGATTTTCCCTGAGGCATAACCCGTGAAGGCTGTCACAGCAGATTATAATTGCCCCGAGTCCGCGAGTCCGGGCCATACCTCGACTGCGGAAATAAGATCCTCCTGAGCGCCTGTTAATAACCTCAACTATAGAAGATAAGTATCTCCCCCGATGCAAATCTTGGTTGTAAGGAGATGAAGATCTCCCCGAGGTAAACCTCAGCTTGAAGAAGATAGATCTCCCCGAGGTTTGGGCCGACGCTAGCTGTACGAGATAAGACTTCCTCGACGTACGCTCATCAACTCTCGCTTGTAGGAGATAGAATCTCCTTCGCGCAACCTAGGCCATAAGATAAAATCTCCCTCGAGGGTCCGAGCCGACCTCTGACTGTAGGAGATTAAGGATCTCCCTGCCGAGCAACCTGCACAACCCGGCCGTAGAGATAAAGATCTTTCCTTGAGGCAACCTCGACTGTAGGAGATGAGATTTCCCCAAGCGACCGGGCCAACCCTCGGCTGCTGGAGATAAGATCTCCCTCCGAGGACTCCATAACAACCTCGGACTACAGTAGATAAGACTCCCCTGAGGCAAACCCTCAGCCTGTTGGAGATAAGATCTTAATGCGGCAATACCTCGACGTAGGAGACTAAGATCTCTCCCCGAGGTCCCCGGACTCGACTCTCGTTGCAGCCGGAAAGATCTTTCCCCGAAGTCCGCATCAACCTTCAGCTTCAAGAGATCAGATCTCGGCCTCCGAGCAACCTTCGGCCGAGGAGATAAGACCCCCCGGAGGTCCCAGAGCCTGACCTTCAGCTGCAGGAATAAGAATCTTCCTCGTGCACCCATCGAATCCGACCATAGGAGGTAAGATCTCCCTCGAAGAACAACCCGACTGCAAGAGATAAGATCTCCGCCGAGCGACTGGGCCAACCTCACCTGTAGAAAATAAAATCTCCCTCAGCAGCCACAACAACCTCTGGTTTGCAGGAGATAAGATCTTCGTCAAGGCAACCTCCTACTATAGAGATAAGATCTCCCCGAGGACAACCTCCGACTACGGAGATAGATCCTCCCTGAGCACCGAGCCAACCTCGGCTGCAGAGATATAATCTTCCCCGAGGCAACCTCGACTATAGGAATAAGACTCCTCCGAGGCAACCTCAGCCACAGAAGATGAATCTCGCCTGTTAGAATATATGTACCTCAGAAGCCAGAACTGCTGACACTTGTAATACACTTCCTACGGGCAAAATTATAATTTTTGGACTAATATCAATAAAATGGATTATTTTCTATCACATAATCGTTAACTTTAGTATGTGGAATACTATCCTTGAGTATTAGATTGGATAAGATGATAATCCCATATTTCAAGAGTTGAAAAATTTAAACCAGCTGATGATCATTCGTTTTAACTCAGTTAAATGCTCGCCGACATAGCGATCATCACGAGGATAGGTGATGATCTGAGAAGGTTGAGTTGTTACAATCCTGTTCTCTTTAAGTAAATGAGTTCTTGAGTGTGCTAGGTTGTGGAGACACCAGAGCAGAGAGTTACAGAGACTCTCTAGAGACGAGGCACTGAGCGAGACCACTCAAGATATCATTAGGGAGCTCTTACCTTCTTGCGATGACTACTCTGTGCTCAAGTGTCGTGTGTCGTGTTCTTTAACCTAGATGCAATCGACAGTTCACCTGGAGGGTTTATAGTTATGACTAACACCATTCACCGTTCGCCTAGCCATGATGGAAATCCTTGAGGTGTTGATGTATAGCATGTTATACTAGTAGAAACTGGGATGGCAATTTAAGATTAATACTTATTCTACCCTCGTGTGTAGGAGTCAGCCCTATGAGTAATCATGAAAATTCAGTCCAGAATAGTCCATTGGCGCATGGTCAGAGTAAAATAAATAGAAAGAGTTTCTATTTAACATTTGTTCACATCAAAAGCGACTGAATCGATATGATTACACATACTAAAATATATTGGACGAGTTTACCTTAATCCTTAATTCTGGATCAGGGCTCAAATGATAGAAGACTTAAGTCAACATTAGGTAGTGCACACAGACGTTCGCCATTCAGCTCCTGATCTACGGTTGCCACCATATGAACTGCTAGGTGTACTGGTGGCATTTTAGGAGCAATAATAGAATGATTTAGATGACTGACATTCTAGCCTGTTCGATTAGAAGAGTCTCGATTCCATACGAAATGAGTTTCGATGATACGATATAGAGATCAATGACAATCCATTACCAGACTAAACTGGACTCTAACTGGAGCTCACCAACAAACAAGGTTGAATCTCTGATGACAATTGATTAATCGTTCAATTTGATCAGTCATGATCGAAGATCAAATTTAGGCTTCAAGAAAATCGTGCTCAGCACCTGATTGGAACTAGACGTTTTCTTTTCGCATCCATTAAATTAGTTCACCTACTAGGCCAAAGGAGTTTTGCTTAATGCGATGAGGCCTTCATATGTGTCTGACTGAAGTTTGTCGAGTCAGAAAAAGGTTGTCTTATTTTGTAACGACATTATCTGCATTTTTTGGATACACCTCCATTTCTTTCTTCTTTGACTTTGGTCAAAAAGGTCTAACCTTTTGACGTCAAATGTTGACACATTGATACTTTGACTTTGACCCACATGTCAGCACCTTATTGGAGATGCTGGTGGGGGCCTACTGAGAATCCCCAGAGGCGAGCACTGGCCTGCCAAGATAGTGCCTAGACTGTTACGGACTATCTACAGGAAGAGGGCTTGCTAACCGCCACCCTTGGCGTGTGCCCAAGTTGGAGGTTGCCTAGGAATCCCTGTTGGGACAGGGACTCCATCTCCTTTTTGGATTCCAATTAGAGTTCTCACTAAGAACCAACTTTGATTGGTCTTAGGTGCTCTCAAGAAGGAATCCAGGGGACTCTATTCCCACCAATCAGATTTAGATCTAATTTACAAAAGAGTTGTAATGGTTGGGAACACGAGGAGTTGGATTCACAGTTAGTCCCTATAAATAAGACCGCTGCCCAATCAGGATGTAATTTTAATGAGTGAAAGGAATCACAATTCCCCATGCCCAAGGCTGCCTCTCCCCTCTTCCTCATGCCAAACCCCACCTTCTCCCTCTCCTCTCCACGTCCAAAAGAGTTTTGGAGCTTGGTTGGTGCAATCTCAGATCAAAGAAAGGCGAGTGAAAAGCTAGAAGCTGCACTGCGCAAAGGATGACTGCTGATCTTCAAAACTCCTTTTGAAGATCCTCCAGATCAGATCCAGATCTGATCTCTGGAGACATGATAGAAAAGAAGAAGATCTCCAAATCTAGTCTGAGTGGATACTGGTAGAGGCCAGGCACTTACATGGCTAGATCCAGAACCTTCCACTGCATACAGGATCATCAACGGGTAATAGGATTACCCACATCAAGGTAAATTAAATTTGATTAAATTTATCTAATTTATTTTAATTTCTAAAATAATAATAATCAGATCTAAAATATCTCAGATCTAATTAGGATCAAAGAGAAAAATTTTTAAAATATATCTCTTGATCCGATCCAATCTGAATGAACCTGATCCGGGAAATCAGGATAACCCTTCAACTGGTATTAGAGCTAAGGTTCTAAAAGTGTTTAGATCTAATTTTAAATTTATTTTAATCAAAAAATAAGTGATTTTCAGATGTCACATGAGAGTGATCAAGATAAAAATCAGAAAAAATTAAAATTAAATAATTTGGACTCTAAGATTAGAAAATATGCCATGACTAGTTCTAAAATAGAATAGTTCTATAGAGTAGTCTTGCATGTTTTTGTATTTAATCTGATTAAATCATATTTTAGATCTATTTATTTCACTATTTTTGATATTATAATGGTTATAATAACATCAAAAAATAGTAATAAAAATTATTTAATTTTAAATATCATATGAGATATGATAGATCATGTCTAGACTAGTTGTAGAATAGTTTCACATAATTATCTAGATTAGAATTTATTTTGATTCAATCAATTTAATCTAATTTTTTAGATTATTATAAGATATTTAGATCTGAACACATACATAATTTGATACATAGATGTATGCAAAAATATTCATGATTAGATCTAATCTGTATTGAGATATACTGATATTAGATCTAAAATCTATTTTGTAGTATTGCATGTTCCTGATTATGGCGTTCCTTTTGGCCGTCTGATCATAAATGAAGAAGGATTTAAAGGCCCTCTCTTCACATTCGAGGGATGTTCTATGATGTGTAGGGGTGCTGGCGTGTTCGTCCTTAAAATAGAAACGCCAAAATTTACTTTCTGAAAACCCTAAGATCCTGAACCCTAAGATTTTTATGCCATATTTTTGTTTATGAACCCTACTTAACTTAATAAATTAAGATTAAATGAAATAACTTATTAGTGCAAAATTGAGAATTTCAGACTAACGATATACTATAATACTGGTTTCGGCACTTGGTAGCTTCAATTAGGTCTAAGCGGTTAATCAAATTCGAAAAAGAGTTGGTTAGATGGATCAATAATGCTCAATATTGATCAACCTAATAGGAATAAGTCTGGTCAAGATCGAGTCACTGTCAAGCAAGACCTAATTAGGCCTCAGCAGGTTAGAGTCTGATTGCAGGCTAATTCAGTTGGTTCTGGTCAACAATTTGGTGTCCTAAGGTAAGTTTGGCACATACGACCCGATTGGTTTTTAATTGGAAGCTACTCGATACTGAATGCATTCCTGTACGTGTTAATGGCATATTCCTTCCATCGATCTCACTTACCTGGCCATATCTGTTGACACAGTTCTGATCTGAGGTGGTCAATAATCCGAGCTAACCCATGCCACTAGGTTAGTCATAATTGTTATGACTAAGCAAGTCTAGTTTAATGAGACCTGAATCAATTCTCCCTAAGAAAAGATTAAGTCTGAGGTCTTCCACCATTGTAGACGTGCGGGCCCTTCCCGGGGTTGATTGTTCTCGGCTGGATACAGTGGCTCAGTTGCACCGGAAAGATGCAACCATGTCTATTAGGCATTGGATGCTATGGGCTGGAGGATGAGTTGGGCTCAATATTTCGGATACGGTGAGAGACTCAATTAGGAACCCAGTCTATGCAAATGGTGGGTCTGACTTAACTAAGGAGTGGATCAATATTTCCGGATACGGTGAGATTCATGAATTAGAGACCAAGTTTGGGTGCACCATGATTAGAGAATCATTGAACAAGAGTTGTTCACTCATTGGCTAACCCATCACCAATAACTGTTAGGTGAGGTGATGAGTCAGTTGGTGAGACCGCACCACCCACTAGAAATCATTAATCGTGGAGATTTTTGCATCTCTACAGAGGGAGTGTAGGGATCCGAGAAAATAGTGGGAGCTAATTTGTTTAAAAATAAAATCCCTAAATAAATTGGTCAAGTCAAAATTACAGTATCTAACTAGAATCTTTGACTCTCTACAGAAAAATGTCTGCGTCCAACCCATTGGCACGTATCCTGGACACACATAGACTGACTGGACCCAATTATAAAGATTGGCTCAGGAACTACAAAATTAGTTTTGGGTTCAGAGAAGTTAACCCATGTACTGGACCAGGACCCTCCCACCTTACCAGCCCGTCCATCCATTGAACAGAGAGCGTCTCTGAAAAAAATGGATAGACGAAGATAATAAGGCCAGATATTACATGTTGGGCTCGATGTCTGATGAGCTCCAGCGCCAACATGAAGATATCGGGACTGCTCGCCAAATGTTGGCTCACCTGCAGGAGATGTTTGGTGAACAGAGTCGCGCAGCCAAATATCAAGTCACGAAATGACTTTTTAAGGCTAAGATGCGTGATGGGCAGTCAGTCCAAGATCACTGTCTGACAATGATCAAGGACATGGAAGAGCTTGAGAAGCTCGGTGTGAAGTTAGGACTTGGACCTGCAGAACGATATTATTCTGCAATCCTTGACTGATGCATATGGGCAATTCATCATGAATTACCACATGCATAAACTTCAAAATTCCTTGGCCGAATTAATGAATATGCTGGTTACCGCTGAGCTTTCTATGAAAGGTTCTAAAGGCTCAGTTCTTGCTATGGAACGGACTTCTTCCAAAAGAAAGTCTTATGGAAAGAAAAAGAAGTCTGTGAAAAAGCAGAAAGGTGGAAGGATCAAAGAAGAAGAAGGCAGAGCCGAAGAAGAAAGGCCGATGGCAAAGGAAAGTGTTTCCATTGCAACAGCGACGGCCATTGGAAGCGGAACTGCCCTACTTACCTGGCCACCCTGAAGAACAAGAAGGAAGGTCCTTCTGGAGGTATGCTCGTTATTGAGTCTAACCTTACGGTTTCTTCTGCATCCAGTTGGGTGCTTGACTCTGGTTCTAGTGCTCATCTGTGCACTTCCATGCAGGGTCTTGAGGATAGCAGGAGGCTGAGGGATGGAGACATGATCCTACGCATCGGTAATGGAGCAAGAGTTGCTGCAGTAGCCGTGGGAACATACCCTCTTCGATTACCATCTGGTTTAGACTTAGTTTTGAAAGACTGTTATTATGTGCCTGCAGCTAGCAGGAATTTGATTTCTGTTTCATGCTTAGCACAAGAAGGCTATGTGATTACCTTCTTTAAGGACCATTGTAACATTCTTTATGAAAGAAATAAAATTGCAAATGGTTTCCTTATTAATGGTCTTTATCAGCTACATATTGATGTACCTATTCTAACTATCGAGCAAAACGTGAATGCCAAACGACCTAGGGATAGTCCAAACGACAGATATCTATGGCACCTGAGATTAGGTCATATAGCAGAAGATAGGATCAACAAATTGGAGAAAAATGGGCTATTGAGTCCATTGACTTTCGAGTCATATCCAACTTGTGAATCTTGTCTTCAAGGCAAAATGACTAAACTCCCTTTTGTTGGACATGGGGAGAGGGCCACAGATCTCCTTGCCCTAGTACATACTGATGTGTGCGGCCCATTTGATGTGCCGGCTAGAGGCAATTTTGTCTACTTCATTACCTTTACCGATGATCTGTCTAGGTATGGGTATGTGTATCTTATGAGACACAAGTCTGAAGCTTTTGAAAAGTTCAAAGAATTCAGACATGAAGTAGAAAAACAAACTGGAAAAACCCATTAAGGTTCTTCGATCAGATCGAGGAGGTGAATACCTTAGCCGGGAATTCCTAGACTATCTCAAGGAAAATGGCATAGTCTCTCAATGGACTCCACCAGGAACACCTCAACTCAACGGGGTTTCAGAATGGAGAAATCGGACTCTATTGGATATGGTTCGATCCATGATGAGCTTCACAGACCTCCCTGATTTTCTTTGGGGACACTCATTGTTAACTTCAATTTATCTACTGAATAGGGTTCCCTCTAAAACCGTTCCTACCACACCGTATGAGATATGGCACGGTAAGAAACCAAGTCTGAGTCATCTCAGAATTTGGGGTTGTCCGGCTCATGTCAAAAGACAACAAGCGGACAAGTTAGAGTTTAGGTCCTTTAGAGCTCGATTCATAGGATATCCTAAAGAGTCATTAGGATACTATTTCTACATTCCAGAAGACCACAATGTGATTGTGAGTCGACATGCCATCTTTCTTGAAAAATAGTTTATTCAAGATAGCGGCATTGGAAAGCAGATCAAGCTTGATGAGAAAGTCTCACAAGTACAACGAGCTAAGGACCAATTGGAACCAAATCAGGTTGAGCCAATAAGAACACTACCTCCTCCACCTCGTAGATCGGAAAGAGTTTTCCATCCCCCTGAAAGATACTTAGGTATTATTTCAGAGGAAGTAGAGGAAAATGTTCCTCGTAGGTAATGGTGCTCATGGTGATGATCCCAAAACCTACAACGAGGCGATATCAGATATCGACTCCGAGAAATGGCTAGAGGCAATGCAGTCAGAAATTGACTCGATGCACTCAAACCAAGTCTGGACCTTGGTAGATCCACCAGAAGGTATAGTACCTATTGGGTGTAAATGGATCTTCAAGAGAAAGATTGGTGCAGATGGGAATGTGGAGACATTCAAGGCTAGACTAGTGGCAAAAGGTTATAGTCAACGCGAAGGCATTGACTATCAGGATACCTTTTCCCCAGTGGCTATGCTAAAATCCATCCGCACATTGCTTGCCGTTGCAGCCTATTTCGATTATGAAATATGGCAAATGGACGTGAAAACGGCATTCTTAAATGGATATCTTGAGGAAGATATCTATATGGAACAGCCGCTAGGTTTCACATCCAGTGATACTGATCACAAGGTTTGCAAGCTGCAAAGGTCCATATATGGACTTAAGCAAGCATCTCGGAGCTGGAACACTCATTTCAATGATGTGATCAAAATGTTTGGTTTCATCAAAAATGAAGAGGAACCATGTGTTTTCAAAAAGGTCAGTGGGAGCGCTGTTGTCTTCCTCGTATTGTACGTGGATGACATCCTCCTTATTGGGAATGATATTCCCATGATTGACAACAGTCAAATTATGGTTGTCCAAGGAATTCTCCATGAAAGACCTAGGTGAAGCATCCTTTATTCTAGGAATTAAGGTCTATAGGGATAGACCGAATAGGATGCTAGGACTTTCACAGAAGATGTACATAGAGAAAGTACTAAAGAGGTTTAGTATGGAAAACTCTAAGAGGGGATTAATACCCTTCAGACATGGTATTCATCTTTCCAAGAAGATGTGCCCCAGCACACCTGAGGAAATAGAACGCATGAGCAAGATCCCTTATGCTTCTGCAATAGGGAGCCTCATGTATGCCATGCTATGTACACGACCTGATATAGCCCATGCTGTGAGTGTCACAAGCAGATATCAGTCAAATCCAGGTGAAGAACACTGGACTTCTGTGAAATGTATCCTTAAGTACTTGAGAAGAACTAAGGATATGATGTTGGTCTTTGGTAATGGAGAACTCCAAGTCCAGGGATACACAGACTCGGATTTCATGTCCGATATAGATGATCGAAAGTCGACATCTGGGAGTCTGTTTGTGTGCAATGGTGGTGCTGTCAGCTGGAAGAGTTCCAAGCAAACTGGTGATAGCAGATTCCACCATGGAAGCAGAATATATCGCTGCATCAGAGGCTGCGAAGGAAGCATTCTGGTACAAGAAGTTTGCTGCAGAAATTGGAGTAATGCCATCAGATGCCATTCCTCTATACTGCGACAACAATGGCGCCATAGCCCTTGCTAAGGAGCCGAGGTCTCACCAGAAATCCAAGCATATTGAGCGGCGATACCACCTCATCCGCGATTACCTCGAGAAGGGTTACGTCGAGGTCAAGAGAGTCAACTCCACAGATAATGTGGCAGACCCACTTACAAAGCCGTTGGGCCAGCAGAAGATCGAAGCCCACCTTGAGAAGATGGGACTTAGACTTGTAGCCAATTGGCTTTAGGACAAGTGGGAGATTGTTAGATATATGTGCCCTAGAAGCCAGAATTGGCTGACACTTGTAATACACTTCTAGGGGCAAAATTATAATTTTGACTAATAATCAATAAAATGGGTTATTTTCTATCACATATGTGTATTTAGTGTCTGTGATACATCCTTTGAGTTAATGGTAATGATAATTCATATTTTCAAGAGTTGAAAATTTAAGACATGAATAATCATTATTAACTCATAAAATGCTCCCGACCATAGGATCATCACGAGGATGGTGATTGATCCGGAAGGTTGGTGTACAATCGCTTCTCTTTAGTAGATGAGTCTTGAGTCTACGGTGTGGAGACACCGGAGCGAGAGTACAGGTACTCGTTAGAGAACGAGGGCACTGAGCGTGACCACCTCGAGTAGTCATTAGGGAGTCTACCTTCTCGTCAATGACTGACTCGATGCTGCAGTAGTGTGTCTGTTCTTTGACCTGAGATGCATCGGCAGTTCACCTTGAGGGTGTTATAGTTTGACTACACCATTACTCGGTCTCCTAGCCATATGGAACCCTGAGGTGTATGTTGGCTATAGCATGTTCATTGTAGGAACTGGATTGCATCAAGATGGAATCTATCTACCTCGGTGGTAGAGGAGCAGCCCTATGATGATCATGAGAATCAAGTCCAGAAGTCCCATGGCCATGGCAGAGTGAAATAATAGAAAGAGTTTCTATTTAGATTTTCACATTGGACTCGAATCGAATGATTACATCATATGACAGAGACTAGGGTTTGACGAGTTCACCTTAACCCTAATCTGATCGGGGCTCAAGATAGAAGAACTTAATCACACAGGTAGCTGCACCAAGAGGTTCGCATTCAGCTCTGATGGGTTGCCACCATATACTGCTAGGTGTCACTGGTGGATTTTGGGAGCAATTAGAATGATTTAGATGATCGATCATTCTAGCTGTTCGAATCAGAAGAGTTCTGATCCATCGAAAGGAGTTTCGATGATGTCGATGATAGAGATCATGACATATCCCATTACCATACAGAACTGAACCTAACTGGGTCACACAAACAAGGGTTTGAATCTGGTGATCATCAATTGAACTGATCTAGTTCAATTGATCTGAATGAGATTCAATTAGGTTCAAGGAAAATCGTGCTAGCACTCGATTGAACCTAACGTTCTTCTTTTACTATCATAAATAAGTTGTCCTGACTGAGCCAAAGGAGTTTGTGCTCAATCAGAGGCCTTCATATGGTCTGACTGGAGGTTGTCCAAGTCAGAAAAGGTTGTCTTATTTTGTAAGACATTACCTGCCATTTTTGGTCACCTGCCATTTCTTGTTCTTTGACTTTGGTCAAAAGTCTACCTTTGACTGGTCAAATGTTGACCATTGACACTTTGACTTTGACTTTTGACCACATGTCATGCACCTATTGGAGAGCTGGTGGGGGCCTGTCCCCCTGCCAGAACCTGGCAAGGAGAGGGCGCACGCCACCCTAGGCGTGTGCCCAAGTTGGAGGCGCCTAGGAGTCCTTGTTGGACAAGGACTCCATCTCCTTTTTGGATTCCAATTAGAGTTCTTCCTAAGAACCAACTTTGACTGGTCTTAGGCACCCTCTAAGGAGGAATCCAGGGGACTCTATTCCCACCAATCAGATTTAGATCTGATTTCACAAAGGGTTGTGATTGGTTGGGAAGAAGAGGAGTTGGATCACAGCTTAGTCTATAAATAAGACCCTGCGCCCAACTCAAAAAAGGCTGCCTGGGCCCCATCCCCCAAAGGCTGCCTCTCCCCTCTTCCTCCATGCCAAACCACCTTCTCCCTCTCCTCTCCACGTCCAAAAGGAGTTTTGGACTTGGTTGGTGCGATCCAGATCAAAGAAAGGCGATCAAAAGCTAAGAAGGCTGCGCTGCTGCAAAGGACGACTGCTGATCTTCAAAAGGAGTTTTGAAGATCCTCCAGATCAGATCCAGATCTGATTTTTGGAGATGTGATAGAGAAGAAGAGGATCTCCAGATCCAGCCCGAGTGGATACCGGTAGAGGCCAGGCGCTTGCGTGGCTAGATCCAGAACCTTCCGCTGCAAACAGGATCATCAACAGGGTAATAGGATTACCCAAATCAGGTAAATTAAATTTGATTTAATTTATCTTATTTTATTTTATTTATTAAAATAATAAGAATTAGATCTAAAATATCTCAAGATCTGATTAGATCAAAGAGAAAAATTTTTGAAATATATCTCTTGATCTGATCAGATCTGAACGAACCTGGACCGAGGAAATCAGGATTTTCCCTTCAACTGGTATCAGAGCCATGGTTCTAAAAGTATTTAGATCTGATTTTAAATTTATTTTAATTAGAAAAATAAGTGATTTTAGATGTCACATGAGATGTGATCAGATCTGAAAATCAGAAAAAATTAAAATTAAATGATTTGGATCTAAGATTAGAAGATATGCATGACTAGTTCTAAAATAGAATAGTTCTATAGAATAGTCTTGCATGTTTTTGATTTAATCTGATTAAATCATATTTTAGATCTTTTATTTACTATTTTTTGATATTATAATGGTTATAATAACATCTAAAAAATAGCAAATAAAAATTATTTAATTTTAAATATCATATGAGATATGATTGATGCATGTCTAGACTAGTTGTAGAATAGTTCTACATAATTGTCTAGATTAGAATTTATTTTGATTAGATCAATTTAAATCTAATTTTTTAGATTATTATGAGATAATTTAGATCTGAAAATATGCATGATTTGATACATGAGATGTATGCAAAATATGCCATGATTAGATCTACTTTGTATATGAGATATATGATATAGATCTGATAAACTGTTTTGTAGTATTGAATGTTCCTGATTAAGGCGTTCCTCTTGGCCGTCCGGTCATAAGAACGAAGAAGGGTTTAAAGGCCCTCTCTTTCCCATTCGATGGGGTGTTCTTATGATGTGTAGGGGTACTCTCATTTGACCTAACAGGCATAATCCATGATATTAGTCAAAATTATAATTTTGCCCCTAGAAGTGTATGACAAGTGTCAGCCAATTCTGACTTCTAGGGCACATATATCTAACAATCTCCCACTTGTCCTAAAGCCAAGTGGGTACAAGTCTAAGTCCCATCTTTTCAAGGTGGATTTCGACCTTCTGCTGACCCAACGACTTTGTAAGTGGGTCTGCCACATTATTTGTGGAGTTGACTCTCTTGACCTCGACGTAACCCTTCTCGAGGTAATCGCGGATGAGGTGGTATCGCCACTCAATATGCTTGGATTTTTGGTGAGACCTCGGCTCCTTAGCAAGGGCTATGGCGCCATTATTGTCGCAGTATAGAGGAATGGCATCTGATGGCATTACTCCAATTTCTGCAGCAAACTTCTTATACCAGAATGCTTCCTTCGTAGGTTCTGATGCAGCGATATATTCTGCTTCCATGGTGGAATCTGCTATCACCGTTTGCTTGAAACTCTTCCAGCTAACAGCTCCACCATTGCACATAAACAGACTCCCAGATGTCGACTTTCGATCATCTATATCGGACATGAAATCCAAGTCTGTGTATCCCTGAACTTGGAGTTCTCCATTACCAAAGACCAACATCATATCCTTAGTTCTTCTTAAGTACTTAAGGATACATTTTACAGAAGTCCAATGTACTTCACCTGGATTTGACTGATATCTGCTTGTGGCACTCACAGCATGGGCTATATCAGGTCATGTATATAGCATGGCATACATGAGACTCCCTATTGCAGAAGCATAAGGGATCTTGCTCATGCGTTCTATTTCCTCAGGTGTGCTGGGGCACATCTTCTTGGAAAGATGAATACCATGTCCGAAGGGTATTAATCCCCTCTTAGAGTTTTTCATACTAAACCTCTTTAGTACTTTCTCTATGTACATCTTCTGTGAAAGTCCTAGCATCCTATTCGGTCTATCCCTATAGACCTTAATTCCTAGAATAAAGGATGCTTCGCCTAGGTCTTTCATGGAGAATTCCTTGGACAACCATAATTTGACTATTGTCATCATGGGAACATCATTCCCAATAAGGAGGATGTCATCCACGTACAATACGAGGAAGACAACAGTGCTTCCACTGACCTTTTTGAAAACACACGGTTCCTCTTCATTTTTGATGAAACCAAACGTTTTGATCACATCATTGAAATGAGTGTTCCAGCTCCGAGATGCTTGCTTAAGTCCATATATGGACCTTTGCAGCTTGCAAACCTTGTGATCAGTATCATTGGATGTGAAACCTAGCGGCTGTTCCATATAGATATCTTTCCTCAAGATATCCATTCAAGAATACCATTTTCACATCCATTTGCCATATTTCATAATCGAAATAGGCTTCAATGGCAAGCAATGTGTGGATGGATTTTAGCATAGCCACTGGGGAAAAGGTATCCTGATAGTCAATGCCTTCACGTTGACTATAACCTTTTGCCACTAGTCTAGCCTTGAATGTCTCCACATTCCCATCTGCACCAATCTTTCTCTTGAAGATCCATTTACACTCAATAGGTACTATACCTTCTAATGGATCTACCAAGGTCTAGACTTAGTTCGAATGCATCGAGTCAATTTCTGACTGCATTGCCTCTAGCCATTTCTCAGAGTTGATATCTGATATTGCCTCATTGTAGGTTTTGGGATCATCACCATGAACACCATTGCCTACGAGAAATGTTTTCTCTACTTTCTCTAAAATAATACCTAAGTATCTCTCAGGGGGACGGAAAACTCTTTCCAATCTATGAGGTAGAGGAGGTAGTGTTCTTATTGGCTCAACCTGATTTGGTTCCAATTGGTCCTTAGCTCATTGTACTTGTGAGACTTTCTTATCAAGCTTGATTTGCCTTCCAATGCCGCGATCTTGAATAATCTATTTTTCAAGAAATATGGCATGTCGACTCACAATCACGTCATGGTCTTTTGAAATGTAGAAATAGTACCCTAATGACTCTTTAGGATATCCTATGAATCGAGCTCTGAAGGATCTAAACTCTAAGTTGTCCACTTGTTGTCTTTTGACATGAGCTGGACAACCCCAAATTCTGAGATGACTCAGACTTGGTTTCCTACCATGCCATATCTCATACGGTGTGGTAAGAATGGTTTTAGAGGGAACCCTACTTAGTTAATAAATTGAAGTCAACAATGAGTATCCCCAAAGAAAATCAGGATGGTCTGTAAAGCTCATCATGGATCGAACCATATCCAGTAGGGACAGATTTCTCCGTTCTGAAATTCTGTTGAGTTGAGGTGTTCCTGGTGGAGTCCATTGAGAGACTATGCCATTTTTCTTTAGATAGTCTAGAAATTTCTGGCTAAGGTATTCACCTCCTCGATCTGATCGATGAACCTTAATGAGTTTTCCAATTTGTTTTTCTACTTCATGTCTGAATCTTTGAACTTTTCAAAAGATTCAGACTTGTGTCTCATAAGATACACATACCCATACCTAGATAGATCATCGGTAAGGTAGTGAAGTAGACAAAATTGCCTCTAGCCAGCACATCAAATGGGCCGCACACATCAGTATGTACTAGGACAAGAATATCTGTGGCCCTCTCTCCATGTCCAACAAAAGGAAGTTTAGTCATTTTGCCATGAAGACAAGATTCACAAGTTGGATATGACTCGGAAGTCAATGGACTCAATAGCCCATTTTTCTCCAATTTGTTGATCCTATCTTCTGCTATATGACCTAATCTCAGGTGCCATAGATATCTATCATTTTGACTATCCCTAGGTCGTTTGGCATTCACGTTTTGCTCGATAGTTAGAATAGGTACAACAAATGTAGCTGATAAAGACCATTAATAAGGAAACCTTTGCAATTTTATTTCTTTCATAAAGAATGTTACAATGGTCCTTAAAGAAGGTAATCACATAGCCTTATTGTGCTAAGCATGAAACAGAAATCAAATTCCTGCTAGCTTCAGGCACATAATAACAGTCTTTCAAAACTAAGTCTAAACCAGATGGTAATCGAAGAGGGTATGTTCCCACGGCTACTACAGCAACTCTTGCTCCATTATCGATGCGTAGGATCATGTCTCCATCCCTCAACCTCCTACTATCCTCAAGACCCTGCATGGAAGTACACAGATGAGCACTAGAACCAAAGTCAAGCACCCAACTGGATGCAGAAGAAATCGTAAGGTTAGACTCAATAACGAGCATACCTCTAGAAGGATCTTCCTTGTTGTTCTTCAGGGTGGCCAGGTAAGTAAGGCAGTTCCGCTTCCAATGGCCATCATTGTTGCAATGGAAACACTTTTCTTTGCCAGCGACTTTTATCTTCGACTCTACCTTCTTTTTCTTTGTTCCTTCCACCTTCTACTTTTTTGCAGACTTCTTTTTCTTTTCATAAGACTTTCTTTTGGAAGAAGTCCATTCCATAGCAAGAACTAAGTCAGAAAAGGTTGTCTTATTTTGTAAGATATTACCTACCATTTTTGGTCACCTACCATTTCTTGTTCTTTGACTTTGGTCAAAAGTCTACCTTTGATTGGTCAAATGTTGACCATTGACACTTTGACTTTTGACCACATGTCACGCACCTATTGGAGAGCTGGTGGGGGCCTGTCCCCCTGCCAGAACTAGGCAAGGAAGAGGGTGCATGCCACCCTTGGCGTGTGCCCAAGTTGGAGGCGCCTAGGAGTCCCTATTGGATAGGAACTCCATCTCCTTTTTGGATTCCAATTAGAGTTCTCCTAAGAACCAACTTTGACTGGTCTTAGGCGCCCTCTAAGGAGGTTCCAGGGGACTCTATTTCCACCAATCAAATTTAGATCTGATTTCATAAAGAGTTGTGATTGGTTGGGAAGAAGAGAAGTTGGATCACAGTTAGTCTATAAATAAGACCCTACGCCGAACTCAAGGTGTAATTTTGAAGTGATTGAAAGAAATCATAATTCCCCACGCCCAAGGCTGCCTCTCCCCTCTTCCTTCATGCCAAACCCACCTTCTCCCTCTCCTCTCCATGTCCAAAAGAGTTTTGGAGCTTGGTTGGTGCGATCCAGATCAAAGAAAGATGAGTGAAAGCTAGAAGGCTGCACTGCTGCAAAGAACGACTGCTGATCTTCAAAAGAAGTTTTGAAGATCCTCCAGATTAGATCTAAATCTGATCTCTGGAGATGTGATAGAAAAGAAGAAAATCTCCAGATCCAGTCCGAGTGGATACCGGTAGAGGCCAGACACTTGCGTGGCTAGATCCAGAATCTTCCGCTGCATACAGGATCATCAATGGGTAATAGGATTACCCACATCAAGGTAAATTAAATCTGATTTAATTTATCTAATTTTATTTTAATTTCTAAAATAATAATAATCAGATCTAAAATATCTCAGATCTGATTAGGATCAAAGAGAAAAATTTTTGAAATATATCTCTTGATCCGATCTGATCTGAACGAACCTAATCCAGAAAATCAAGATTTTCCTTCACTCCTCCGAGCGACCGGGCCAACCTCCACCGCTTGAGATAAGATCTCCTTTGAGCACCCATATCCACCTTGACCATAGGAGATGAGATCTCCTTCGAGCCAACCTCAATTGTAGGAGATAAGATCTCTCCCGAGCACCCGTATCAACCTCGGTTGCAGGCGATAAGATCTCCCCCGAGCTCCCGTATCAACCTCGATCATAGGAGATGAGATCTCCTCCGAGGTAACCTCGACTGTAGGAGATGAGATCTCCTCGAGCTGACCTTGGCTGCAGGAGATATGATCTCTCGAGCTTCGACTTCAATGGGTGCGGAGCTCAGGAAAGGACTTCGACAGTCGCCTATTTTGGTACTCCCTTCGAATTTCAAACTCGAGAGTGGAGGAACTATTGTTGGGGATAAACCCCACCCCCACCAAAGTCCAGTCGAATGCTCAGCCAATAATGTAATTGGTAGTCATGAAAAAGCTTCAGCAGACGAGCCTTAGCCGAGCTCCTTAGTCGGTCGAACTCATTAGCGGCCGAGCCTTGGCCAAACTCCTCAACAGTCGAAATTCTCTAAGAGCCGGACTCCCCCCAGACAGCTACTTCAGTCAGACTTCTATGGAAGCTAAACTCCTTCCGAACTCCTCTAGCAGTCGGGCTTCTACGGGAGCCAAACTCCTTCCAGACTCCTCATCCAGTTGGACTTTTATGGAAGCTAAACTTCTTAAAGACTATTCCTTCAAACGGATTCCTATAGGCGATCCCACTACTGAACGGTTATAATTATCACGATAATTATGATTGTCATTTATCAAGATAACACGATTGGCATTTATCAAGTCAATCACGATCGATATTTATCAGGATGGTTACGACAGTCATTAATCAAGATAGTTATAATAAGCTCTATCTATAAAAAGGGATCCTCCAGATATGCTTATTCTAAGCTCTAAGCTCTCCTCTCCTCCTCTAAACTCTATCGAACTTCACATTGAGCACTCCATTTCTATTGGCCAGAGCTAACTTGACTGTCGAAGGGTCCTACCGGAGCCACCCCCACCAACTTCGGATGGGACTTTATTTTGCAGGTCACCGACGGCGACCTCGTCCTCCTCCACTCCAGCTCGATCCGACATCAACCAAATTCTGCACCAATAGGAACCTATCCTCTACGATTACCATCAAGATTAGATTTAGTTCTTAGGAACTATTTTTATATGCCTGCAGCAAGCAGGAATTTGATTTCTATTTCATGTTTAGCATAGGAAGGCTATGTAATTAGTTTTCTTAAGGACCATTATAATATTCTTTATGAGAAAATAAAATTGCAAGTAGTTTTCTTATAAATTATCTCTATCAATTACATATTGATGTTTCTATTTTTAATATCGAGCAAAACATGAATGTCATAGGATCAAAGCAACCTAGGGATAGTCTAAATGATAAGTATCTTTGGCATCTTAGTCTAGGTCATATAGCCGAAGATAGGATTAACAAATTGGAGAAATTCGGACTATTGAGTCCATTGACTTTTGAGTCATATCCAATTTATGAATCATGCTTTCATGGCAAAATGACCAAGCTCCCTTTTATAGGACATAGGGAAAGGGCCATAGACCTACTTGCCCTAGGACATATTGATGTATGTCGTCCATTTAATATACCGATTAAGGGCAATTATGTCTATTTTATCATCTTTATCGATGTTTTATCTTGGTACGGGTATGTGTATTTGATGCGACATAAGTCTGAAGCTTTTGAAAAGTTCAAAAAATTCAGACTTGAAGTAGAAAATAAATAGAAAAATTCATTAAGGTTCTTTGATCAGATCGAGGATGCGAATACCATAGTCGAGAATTTCTGAACTATCATAACGACAATGGCATAGTCTCTCAATGAACTCCACCTAAAATGTCTCAACTCAATAGGATTTTAGAATGGTAAAATTGGATCCTATTAGTATGGTCATTAGGGAGTCTACCTTCTCATCAATGACTGACTCGATGCTACAGTAGTGTGTCTGATTCTTTGACCTGAGATGCATCGGTAGTTCACCTAGAGGGTGTTATAGTTTGACTACACCATTACTCGATCTCCTAGCCATATGGAACCCTGAGGTGTATGTTGGCTATAGCATGTTCATTGTAGGAACTGGATAGCATCAAAATGGAATCTATCTACCTCGGTGGTAGAGGAGCAGCCCTATGATGATCATGAGAATCAAGTCCTGAAGCCCATGGCCATGGTAGAGTGAAATAATAGAAAGAGTTTCTATTTAGGTTTTCACATTGGACTTGAAATCAAATGATTACATCATATGATAGAGACTAGGGTTTGACGAGTTCACCTTAACCCTAATCTGATCGGGGCTCAAGATAGAAGAACTTAATCACACAGGTAGCTGCACCAAGAGGTTCGCATTCAGCTCTGATGGGTTGCCACCATATACTGCTAGGTGTCACTGGTGGATTTTGGGAGCAATTAGAATGATTTAGATGATCGATCATTCTAGCTGTTCGAATCAGAAGAGTTCTGATCCATCGAAAGGAGTTTCGATGATGTCGATGATAGAGATCATGACATATCCCATTACCATACAGAACTGAACCTAACTGGGTCACACAAACAAGGGTTTGAATCTGGTGATCATCAATTGAACTGATCCAGTTCAATTGATCTGAATGAGATTCAATTAGGTTCAAGAAAATCGTGCTAGCACTCGATTGAACCTAACGTTCTTCTTTTACTATCATAAATAGTTGTCCTGACTGAGCCAAAGAAGTTTGTGCTCATTTAGAGGCCTTCACTTTGTCTGACTGGAGCTTATCCAAGTTAGAAAAGGTTGTCTTATTTTGTAAGACATTACCTACCATTTTTGGTCACCTGCCATTTCTCGTCCTTTGACTTTGGTCAAAAGTTGACCTTTGACTGGTCAAACATTGACCATTGACACTTTGACTTCTGTCCATGTATCATGCACCTATTGGAGAGCTGGTGGGGGCCTGTCCCCCTACCAGAACCTGGCAAGGAGGAGGGCGCACGCCACCCTTGGCGTGTGCCCAAGTTGGAGGCGCCCAGGAGTCCCTGTTGGACAGGGACTCCATCTCCTTTTTGGATTCCGATTAGAGTTCTCCTAAGAACCAACTTTGACTGGTCTTAGGCACCCTCTAAGAGGAATCCAGGGGACTCTATTTCCACCAATCACATTTAGATCTGATTTCACAAAGAGTTGTGATTGGTTGGGAAGAAGAGGAGTTGGATCATGCTTAGTCTATAAATTAGATCCTACGCCCAACTCAAAGAGCATCACAATTCTCCATGCCCCAAGGCTGCTTCTCCTCTCCTCATTCATGCCAAAGTACCATCTCCCTCTCCTCTCCACATCCAAAGAGGTTTGGATTCTTGGTTGGTGCAATCTAGATGAGAGAAAGGCGACTCAAAGCTAGAAGGCTGCGCTGCTGCAAACGATGACTGCTGATCTTCAAAAGGAGTTTTGAAGATCCTCCAAATCAGATCCAAATTTGATTTTTGATAATGTGATAGAGAAGAAGAGGATCTCTAGATCCAGCCTGAGTGGATACTGATAGAGACCAGGCACTTGCATGGCTAGATCCAGAACCTTCCGCTACTCACAGGATCATCAACGGGTAATAGGATTCCCCACTTCAAGGTAAATTAAATTTGATTTAATTTATATAAATTTATTTTAATTATTAAAATAATAAGAATCCGATCTAAAACATTCCAAATCTAATTAAGATTAAAGAAAAAATTTTTGAAATATATCTCTTGATCTAATCAGATCTAAACGAACCTGGTCCGGAAAATCAGGATTTTCCTACACTTGGCACTTCCAAGTTCTTGTGAACTCATCTCTTCTCAACAAATCCATCTGTGCCACACATCTCTGAAAGCTGTCTCTAGAGAGTACCTTCATGAGTGCATCAGACCGATTCTCTTTGGTATGGACCTTCATCAGTTCTACTTCACCTTCCTCCATCAGCTCTCTGATCCTGTGGTACCTCATGTCTATATGCTTTGTACGTGCATGATAGACTGGGTTCTGTGCCAATAATAGAGCACTCTGACTATCACTGAATAGTATAACCTTGCTCTACTCCATCCTCAACTCATCAATCAGCCTCGTAAGCCAAAGGGCTTCCTTTGCAGCCTCCGTTATCCCAATGTACTCGACCTCTATGGTAGACAAGGCCGTGATTGACTGAAGGGTTGATCTCCAAGACACCGATCCATCATATATTCAGAAGAGGTATCCAGTAGTAGACCTCCTTGTATTAAGATCACCAGCATAATTTGCATCAACAAATCCTTCCAGAGGACCTAAACCTTCACACATCTTCACAGATCGTTCTCCAAATCCTCCCAGCTGCTCACCAAACACCAAACCATAATCCCTTGTTCCATGCAGATATCTCAATGTCCATTTCAATGCTTTCGAGTATTCCTTCCTAGGGTTAGCCATGTATCTACTAACCGTACTAACTGCATGTGCTATATCTAGTCTACAGCATACCATAGTGTACATCATATTGCCTACAACATTTGCATAAAGGACTCATTCCATATACTCTCTCTCCTCTTCTGACTGGGGGCACTGTAACTTAGAGAGAGACATATGGAGCACTCCTTTGCACCTATCTCTGCAAATCTTCATTCCAAGGATTTTCTCAGCTGGACCCAAATCTTTCATCTCAAATTTAGATGATAATGTCCTTTTCAACCTTTTCACAGCATCCATGCTTCTACTAGCTATGTGCATATCATCTACATATAATAATAGGTACATGGCATTCTCCTCATCTACATCCTTAACGTAGACACAGTAATCATGTTCACATCTACTAAAATCCAGGCTTAAAACAAAACTATCTAACCTTCGATACCACTGACGAGGGGATTGTTTCAAGCCATACAAAGACTTTCATAGTAAACACACCTTTTCTTCCTATCCCATCTCTATGAAACCATCTGGCTGCTTCATGTAGATTCTTTCCTCTAAAGTTCCATGAAGGAAGGCCATCTTCAAGTCCATCTATTCCAATTCGATGTTATGCTGTGCCACCAGTGACGCACCATAAGAGAGAAAATTTCTGTATAGTCAATCCATTTCCTTTGTGAGTATTCTTTTGCTACCAGCCTTGCTTTGAATCTGACTCCACCTTATTTTGAAGGTGCTTCTTTCTTTGTGAACACCAACTTTGAGCCAATAGGTCGAGCACCCTCTAAAAGATCCACCAGCTGTCATGTCTAATTCTTTTCAAGTGATTCCATCTCCTCTATCATGGCTTGCATCCATGAATCATGATCCTTACTCTCCATGGACTCTGCATAACTCTCTGGATCTCCATTGGTAGTGATGAGTGCATAGGAGATAATCTCATCAATGCCATATCTGATCGATCTCCTAATAGTACGCTGGGGCTTGAGCAAAGCCACTCCCACTGGCACATCTCTACCTGATGTCTGTGGCTGCTCCTGCACATCTGTCTGAACTATCGGCCCTCCATGCTGATTTTCAATCTAAGATAATATTTTTTTGCTCAGCTCCACCTCAACAAGAACACCCCTGTAAGTGGATGTAACCTGTATGCCATCATTTTCTGACTGGCCACCGCTGTACACCTTTATTTTCGTAGCTCCATCTATCCCAGACCTCCTTAAGATGCTCTTCTCATCAAAGATAATGTCCCTGTTGATCACTGACTTCTGTGCCTGAGAGTGCCACAGTAGGTACCCCTTGACTCCTTGTGGATACCCTATGAATATCATCTTTTGAGATTTCGGATCCAATTTGCTCCTCTCGATTACCTCCACATGTGCATAGACTGTGCAACCGAAGACTTTTAGGTGATCAAGCTCCACCTTCTTTCCACTCCAGACCTCCTCTAGAATGCCTCCATTCAGCTTATAATGAGGGAACTTGTTCACAAAAAAATAAGAAAAAGTTAGAGCATCCCCCCAAAAGAACTTTGGGAGTAATGTCTTCAACCTCAAACTTCGTGCCTTCTCGGTTAGTGTCTGATTCATCCTCTTCATGACACCATTCTGCTGAAGAGTCATCCTCACCGTGTAATGGCATTTGATGTCATTTTTTTCACAGTACCTCCTGAACTTCAGGCTAGTATACTCCTATCCATTGTTTGACCTCAAATACTTTACCTATCTTCCTGACTCCTCTACTTCAGCTCTCTAGGCTCTGAACCGGGCAAACATCTTTGATTTTTTTCTAATCAGATAAACCCACACCTTTCTTGAAAAATCATCAATAAAAGTGATAAAGTATTTTGCCCCACCTCTAGCTGATACAGGAGCTGGTCCCTACACATCTGAGTGCACTAAATCCAGCACTCCCTCGCTGTGCTTGGTACTTCTGGCAAACTTCATCCTACGCTGTTTGCTAAAGATGCATGGATCACAAAGATTTGTGTCCTCCTTCTTTAGAGCTAGGATCATACCTCTTCTGCTTAGTTTAGTGAGCCCACGGTCACTCATACGACCCATCCGATAGTGCCATAGCTGATATAAAATCTACTCCTCCTGTGCCGCTGCTAGCACCTCTAAACTATCATTTACCACTGAGCCTTCCATTCTATAAAGATTATTCCTCAATCTTCTACCTCTCATCACCACCAAAGTTTTCTGTTTGTGCTTTTCTCTTCTATTCCTTTACATTCTTTACGTACTTTTAATTCTTGCTTTACTTTTATAATTTGGTTTTGCTATCTTAATTCTACTGCTATACTATTGCTCACATTACACAATCACTAAAGATAGCATAAATTAAAGCACACCTTGTTTAGAAAGTAAATTTAGTTAAATTTTTTAGAAATCCAATTCACCCCCCCTCTTGGGTTGCAACTCTGGGCAATAATTGGTATTAGAGCAGGTGCTCTGTTATTGATTATTGATCTAACCGTCTAGAGTTAAAGATTTTGGCAACCCAAATAGAGTCTTTATTTAGTGAAGGTTATTCTTTAGATAGACCTCTACTTTTTAATGGTTCTAATTATATCTATTGAAAAGTTAGAATGAAAATCTTTATACGAGCACATGATTATAAGTTATGAAAAATTATAATAGGTGGCTCACACATGACCAATACATTGAAAGAGCATGATAAAGAAATAGCCTAACTTAATGCTAAGGCCATGAATATACTTTATTGCTTCTTAGAGTTAAATATATTTAATGCAATTTCTTCATGTATTTCAGCAAAACATGTATGGGAGAAATTGGAAAGAACTTATGAGGGAGCAAATCAAAAGAAGCATTCAAGCTTCTAAGATGAAAAGAAAGCTCCCTCAAACATATGCCTCATGGCTCATCAGGATGAAAAGAAGAAAAAAAGAAAAGTAAATAAAAGAAAAAGAAAGCATTAATTAAGGAAAAGCAAAGCAAAGAAATGAGAAATGAAAAAGAGGAAGAAAGTATAATAAATCTTTGCCTCATGACCAATGAAGATGAGGTAAATTCTAAAAATTCTTTTCAATTTAATTTTGATGAGTTATTTAAAGCCTTTAATAATTTAATGGATGAATACAAAAAAATAAGGCTCAAAAATAAAGAACTTAAAAAGTCTAATCTTTCCTTGGTTGAAGAGAAAAATAAAATTTTGAGTAAAAAAAAAATCTTTTGAAAGATATAAAATACTTGGGCAAAGAAAAGAAAGAGTTTTTAGAACTAATTGAAACTCTAAGAAAAAGAAGAATATAGTTAAATCTAAAAAATTTTTTATTGAAGAAAAAGAAAAGATCTTGAGATCTGAAAGATCTCTTTTAGAAGAAAATATAAAATAAGAAAAGAGATTAAAAATTTAAAATTCTTGCTTGAAAAATTTACTATTAGATCTCAAAAGCTTCAAGCAATTTTGAATAATCAAATGATTATTTTCAATAAAATTGGAATCGGCTATAATCCTTTAAGAAAATAGAAATTTGTCAAAAACATGTTTAGCTGAGCTTCATTTGAAAATAATTCATTTACATGTCTTAAATGTAACAAAGTAGGCTATAAAATTTTTGAATGTAATATTAAGAAAATTGATCATACTTTAGTTAAATAAATTTGGATTCCAAAAGAAACCATGTGCTCTAACCTCAATGGACCCAAGATGGTTTGAGTATCAAAATTTTGAAAGTGATTTTTGTAGGTACACCAAGGATTCAATGGAATGAAAAGAAAAAATTCTATGGGTGGATGCCTTGGGAATAAAATTGGATGGATGATGATGTTTGGTAAAATCTAAACTTTTCTCATATCATGCCATTATTATTGGCTAAATATATTTTGATTATTAATTAGCATAATTATTAAGCACATTAGATTGATTTTGATGATTTCATCTTTGCTTAAAATGATCATACTCCTTGAATACAAAGCTTGATTTATTGAATGTATTGACTTTAATGATTTGCTCATATGTATGGGTATGATAACTCTTTTCATGCTTTGAGAAGTGTGATTGATTTTGTTGCTAGCAATAATTTGAATATTTTGATTGTCAAATCAACATGCTCTCTTCTATATATCATGCTATAGATGAAATAATTTTATCTTAAAATTTAGCATGATATCTTAAGCCTCCTCAGATCAATTTTATAATTAAGGAATTTAATTTAAAAAAATAATTAATTGAGTGTGAATATTTTAATTGCTAAACTTACAAGAAAAATTAATTTTTTTGGCATTTCCTATAAGAAGCTAAATTATCAAAATTCTTCTAAACATTTGAAACTCCCTAGTTGAACTGAACATATAAAGCCTTCATCCAGTTTTCTCTTATTTAATCTTATTTAAATTGACTATTCGAACCCCCCAATTGATTATTTTTTATGATCATCTAAATTTTCTTGAATATCTTTCTTGATCATCAATTTGATTGACTCTTTGATCTTAAAAAAAATTTATTGATGAACATTCTTATTTTATTTCAATTGATTGATTTTAAAAATTAAATTTAAAAAATGATCTTCTTAAATCTTTTGAAGTTGATATCTAACAAGTTGTTTCAAAGAAGTTATCATTTATCTTCAAATCTAAACTTTTAAAGAGGACTTCAATTTTAAGTGATTGGTATCAAACATTTTGCTATCTGCCATGTATTTGATTGATTTATCTTTTGACAAAAAAATAAAGAATATTTTTGTTTCAAATTTAATTTTGCACAACTATATATTGTTAGATATGTGTACCTTAGAAGCTAGAATTGGCTAACACTTGTAATACACATCTAAGGGTAAAATTATAATTTTGACTATAAATAATAAAATGGATTATTTTCTATCAAAGTGTGTATTTGAAAGTGTCTGTGATACATTTCTTGAGTTAATGGTAATGATAATTCATATTTTAAAAAGTTAAAATTTAAGACATGAATTTTTATTATTAATGATAGTTTATATTTTCAAGAGTTGAAAATTTAAGATATGAATTTTAATTATTAACTCATAAAATGCTTTCGACCATAGGATCATCATGAGGATGGTGATTGATCTGAAAGATTGGTGTACGATCGCTTTTTTAGGATAGATGAGTCTTGAGTCTACGATGTAGAGACACTAGAGCGAGAGTACAGATACTCGTTAGAGAACGAGGACACTGAGCGTGACCACCTCGAGCAATCATCAGGAAGTCTACCTTCTCGTCAATGATTGGTTCGAAGCTGCAGTATTGTGTCTGGTTCTTTCACCTGAGGTGCATCGACAGTTCACCTTGAGGGTGTTATAGTTTGACTACATCATAACTCGGTCTTCTAGCCATTCAAAATCTTGAGATGTATATTGGCTATAGCATGTTCATTATAGAAATTGAATTGCACCATTAGGAGATCTATCTACCTCGGTAGATGAGGAGCAACCCTATGATGACCATGAGAATCAAGTCCATAAGCCCATGGCCATGGCAGAGTGAAATAATAGAAAGAGTTTCTATTAGAATTTTCACATTGGACTTGAATCGAATGATTAATTCATATGATGGAAATTAGGGTTTGACGAGATCACCTTAACCCTAATCCGATCAGGGCTCAAGATGGCGGAATTTAATCACATAGGTAACTACACCGAGAGATTCATTTTCAGTTCTGATGGGTTTCCACCATATACTGCTAGGTGTCACTAGTGGATTTTGGGAGCAATTAGAATGATTTGGATGATCGATGATACTAGTTGTCTGAATTAGAAAAGTTTTGATCCATCAAAAGGTATTTCAATGATGTCGATGATAGAGATCATGATATATCCCATTACCATATGGAACTGAACCTAACTGGATCATACAAATAAGGGTTTGGATCTAGATATCATCAATTGGACTAACCCAGTTCAATTGATTTGAATAAGATTCAATTAGGTTCAAGGAAATCGTGCTAGCACACGATTGAGCCTGATATTCTCCTTTAACAATCATTAAAAATTATCTCGATTGAGCCTAATATGTTAGGGCTCACTTAAGAATCTTTACTTGGTTTGACTGGAGCTTGTCCTGATTAGAAAAGGGTTGTCTTAATTTATGAGATAAATTTGAGACAACACCTGCCATCTTCCATCATCTGCTAAATCTTGTCTTTGGACTTTGGTCAAATGTTGACCTTTGACACTTAGACATCTATCCATGTGTCATGCACCCATAGGAGAGAGCTTTAGCTCTTGTCCCCCTACTAAATAGCAAAAAGGCAAGGGCCACATACTTAGGGAGGCGTGTGCCCAAAGTGGATAAGGATTGAATTTCCATACAGATGGGACTTCAGTTGCTTATTACTTCATACTAAGGTGGCGCCAAAGAGTCTTCTTTGACTATTCTTGGCACCACCTAAGAAGGTTTGTGAGGGACTCTAACCTGATTGGATCAGATGATATCATCTCACCAATCAGATTTAGATCTGATTGCACAAAGAGCCATGATTGGTCGGGGTGATGTGGCACTGCATGGCGCAGTAGGGTCTATATAAATCCTATCTTCACTTAGGATTTAGATTCTCTACCCTTTATGCATGCCACAAGGCTTTTCTCCCTCCCTCTCCATGCCATCTTCGGATCCTCTCTCTCCTCTCCATGCCCAAGAAGCTTTGGGCTCTAGTTTGATGTGATCCAAGCAAGAGAAAGACAACAAGTAAGAAGAAGGCAGCACTGCTGCAAGAGACAACACCTGATCTTCAAAACATATTTTGAAGACCTTCAAGATTAGATCCAGATCTGATCTTTGAAATACAGATTAAGAAGGAGAAGATCTCTAGATCCTGTTCGAATGGATACTGATAGAGGCCAGATGCTTGCGTGGCTACATCCAGAACCTTAGGCAAACATCGAGATCATCACAGGATAATAGAATTACCCATAACAAAGTATAATTAACTTAGATTAAATTTATTTTATTTTTATTTTATTAGATTAATAAAATTAGATCTGAAGAGTCTTAGAATTGATTTAGATCTAAGAGAAAAATTTTTGAAATATCCCTCTTGATCAAAACAGATTTGAAGGAATCTGACCCGGGAAATAAGGTTTTTCCTTCAACTGGTATCTGAGCTAGGTTCCATAATTATTTAGATTTAATTTCAATATAATTTTGATCTAATAATTAGATGATTTTAGATATCACATTAGATTTAATTAGATCTAAAATTAAAAATTAAAAAAATTAAATAATCTAGATCTAAGATGTATGAGATGCATGACTAGACTAGGAATAGAATTATTCTATGTATAGTCTAGGATGATCATAATTTTAATTTAATTAATTATAATTTTACATCTATTTATTTACTATTTTTTAATATTATAAATATTATAATTAAATCTAAAAAATAAAAAATAAATTTATTTTATTTTTCATATGAGATTGGTAGATGCATGTTTAGACTAGTTGTAGAATAGTTCTACATAGTTGTCTTGAATAAATTTAATTTGATATGATCAAATTTTAAATTTTATTTTTTAGATATTTATGAGATAATTTAGATCTGAAAACATGCATGATATGATATATGAGATGTATGCAAGACATGTTTTTAAGTTAGATCAATTTTATATATGTGATGTATATGTAGATCTAACTAGCTTTGTAGATTCATCATATTTTTGATTAAGGCGTTCCCCTTAGCCGTCCGATCATAAGAATGAAGTAGGATTTAAATACCCTCTCCTCCCATTCAATGGGATGTTCTTATGATGAGTAGGGGTGCTGCGCGTTCATCCTTAATCAAAAATCAAATATTTATTTTCTGCAAAACTCTAGATCCTGAAATCCTAGAATTTTATTTGCATGTTTTATTTATAAACCCTAAACTTAATTAAGAATTAAGATTATAAAATATATTAGATCTAAAATTAAAAACTTTTAGATCTAAGACATATTTATAAAATTGGGTTCGGGCTTGGGTAGCTTAATTAGGTCTAGCAGTTGATCAAATTGAATCAAGAGTCGGTTAGATTGGATCAAGAGTGCTTAAATTGACTAGCCTAATAGGATTAAGTTTGGGTCAAGGTCGAGTCACATGAGTGATCGATCAAGTTAAGACCTAATCAGGCTCAGTGGTTAGAGTCTGGACTGTAGGCTAACCCGATTGATTCTAGTTTAACAATTTGGTGTCTAAGTTAAGTTTGGCAGATATGATCGACTAATTTTTAATTAGGAGCTACTCGACTCGAATGCATTCTTATCGAGTTATTGGCATATCCCTTCCATCGGTGTCACTTATCTGGCCATATTTATCGACTCAATCCTGATCTACGTGGCTAATGATCCGAGCTAATCCATGCCACTAGGTTAGTCATAATGGTTATGGCTATGTTAAGTCAAGTAAGGAGACCTAAATTAAATCTCCCTAAGAAAAGATTAAGTCTAAGTTCTTCCACCATTGTAGATGTGCGGGCTCTTTCCGTAGTTGATTGCTCTCGACTGGTCATAGTGGTTCAGTTACATCGAAAAGATGCAACTATATCTATTAGGCATTGGATGCTACAGGCTGGAGGATGGATTGGGCTCAATATTTTGGATATGGTGAGAGATCTAATTAGAAATCCAATCTCTGCAAATGATGGGTCTGACTTAACTAAGGAGTGGATTAATATTTCAGGCACAATGAGATTCATGAATTAGAGACTAAGCCTGGGTGCACCATGATTAGAAAATCATTGGATAAGAGTTGTTCACTCATTGGCTAATCCATAATCAATAACTATTAGGTGAGGTGATGAGTCAGTTGGTAGGACTGTACCACCCACTAGAAATCATTAATCATAGAGATTTTTACATCTCGACAAAGGGAGTGTAGGGATTTGAGAAAATAGTGGAAGCTAATTTATTTAAAAATTAAATTCCTAAATAAATTATTCATGTCTTAATTGCAAAATCTAACTAGAAACTTTGACTCTCTATAGAAAAAGAAAAATATCTGCATCCAATCCACTAGCCCATATCCTGGACACCCATAGACTGACCGAACTCAATTATAAGGATTGGCTCCAAAACTTCAAAATCATTTTGGGTTTTGAAAAGTTAACTCATGTATTAGATCAGGATCCCTCCACCTTACCAGCCCATCCATCCACTGAATAGAGAGCATCTCTTGACAAATGGATGGATGAAGATAACAAAGTCAGATACTACATATTGGGCTTGATGTCTGATGAGCTTCAGCACCAACATGAAGATATCAAGACTGCCTGCCAAATGTTGGCTTATCTACAAGAGTTATTTGGTGAATAGATTCACGTAGCCAAATATCGGGTCACTAAACAACTATTTAAGGCTAAAATGAGTGAGGGCAATCAGTCCAAGATTATTATCTGATGATGATCAAGGACTTCGAAGAGCTTGAGAAGCTCGAAGTGAAATTAGACCAGGATCTACAGAATAATATAATTCTACAATCCTTGACTGATGCATATGGACAGTTCATCATGAACTACCATATGTGTAAACTTCAGAGTGTTAGATATATGTGCCCTAGAAGCCAGAATTGGCTGACACTTGTAATACACTTCTAGAGGCAAAATTGTAATTTTGACTAATATCAATAAAATGGGTTATTTTCTATCACATATGTGTATTTAGTGTCTGTGATACATCCTTTGAGTTAATGGTAATGATACTAATGGAGAATTTATTGATTCTAATCGATGATTAGGTATAGACATTTTAGAAAAAGCATCATAAAATAAGACATCAGCAGAACTTTCCTTATCAATAAGAACGCAGTGTACATCATAGTCAGCAATGTTTAAGAAAACTACAACCGCATTATTATAGGAGAATTGAGCCTCTTGTGCATCTTCTTCAGTGAAAATAATGGGTTCTTCAGTTCTCTATCTCTTGCTAGTTCTGTCGATCCACCGATTTCTTCCCATCGAAGTCCCCCAGTGTAACATTTCGGACCAGCAAAATAATAAATTAAAAGATTTATGTTTATGTATGTATGGCATGATAATTTATTTATGATATATTGGAGTGATTTGAGTGCAAATTATGACTATCTATCATTGCGAGTCTTAAAAATTTTCTAAGTCTAAAAGCTAGCACCTGTATGGGGAGCTATATAAAATATGAATTTTCTTAAAATAAAAATTAATGATAATTGATCTTTAGATGTTGGTGAGTCATAGAGTGATTTTTAATGAACTTTTTAAACCCTTTAATACATTCATTCTGAAGCAAGAAAGTTTTAAAAGTTTTGAGTTTCGGAGAATTTAAACTAGAACCTAAATTTTGATATCTTATTCTAATGAATTTTAATTTTTTTGATATTTTTATTGAATCTAAATAGGGGGTTGTTTCTTATTTACATATGTTTTAAAGTTAATGATAAGCTCGGATATGTTTCTTAAAGTTAAATAAATAAGGATATTAATTTAAAAAAAATATATAAATAAGCAGTGTATAAAGTGAAGCTGTGAGCAAAGTATGAAAAAAATAAAATTTTTGAAATCCTGATATTCGAGCTAACCCAAAGTGAAGTCGAGCCGGCCCGAGTCTTAGGCTATAGTGATGGGTGTTCTATTTTTTTTGATAAAGCTAGCTTAATTTGAGGTTGAGCTGACCCGGCTGATATTCGAGCTAACCCAATTTGGGGTTGAGCCAGCTCAATCAGTGAGAATAGAAATGCGATGCTGGTCATAGGATTTTAAAAGGAGGTTTTTAAATGAATTCTTCTGAAAATAACTTAATAGGTGGCTTCCTTGGGTTGTGCCACATAATTAGAAGAGAGAGGCAGAGGTGTGTTGGCTTTTTGATGGGGTGACACCTAGCAAATTATTGCTCCAAGAATTAATTTTGATGATTATAAAATATTTGAGGAGATTACTAATAATTTTGGTTTGAAAAATAATTTATTGTATTTTAGGAGCAAAATCATAATTTTATCAGATTTTGATTTGAAAGTCTCTAGAGCAAAACAAAAGATTTATGATCTATTGGAGGTAATTTTATATTTTTTGAATTTATATTTTAAGAGAAAATTAATTTTTGAGAAAAGGGTCGACTCCTAGGTCAACCCCTATTAAAAGGGGCTGATTGGCATGCTGTTCTTTGGCTAGCACACCAAAGGGGATGACTTTGAGGTGGACCCCTAGCATAGGGGTCAACCCCTATGCCAAGGGTCGACCTTTGCTATTTTTGCAAGCCAGAAAATAGAAACTGAATGTTTCTTGACTTCTACCATAGAGGTCGACCCTAGAATCGACCCCTATGCAGGGGACGACCTCAAGGTCGACCCCTACGATGAAAAAACTCTACAACAACTATTTTTCGATCCATTTTGGCTGCATTTAATGTACATTTAAAGATCTCCAATGGCTCTAATCCTGTCCAAATTTTTCTCTAACTCTTATTGAAGATATAAAGGCTCGAAAAGAAGGAAAGAAAATAAAAGATTCAAGCATTCATTTTAGTCCTAAGCAAAAAATCCTCTCCAAGCAAAGAAGCTTTCATTTCAAGCTTACCAATCTTTCAAGAGCTCATTGAAGTCTCCAATAACCTTGAGAGAAATCAGAAAAGCTTCTTTCTTTGTTGTGAAAAGTATTCTTAAAGTTTTATTTGCTCATTAAGGGAGCTAAACTTATATTTTATTGTCATTAACTCCTATACTTTGTTTTGTCTTGTTTTAAGTTTTGGAAGGATCCAAAACTTGGGAAGGTCACTCCGAACCTTGAATCAGAGTGTGTAGGATTGGCTTATACCCAAAAAATAAGCATACTAGCTTGGGATAGCTAGGATTGGAGGTTTTCAATGGTGTATTTAGTTTGAATATGGTTAGTAGATTTAAATTTTCAAGTAGGAGCTTAGGGAGTGGATGTAGGTGCAAGGTTAGCACTGAACCACTATAAATCTTACTTGTTTATGGTGTGCTTGCTCTCTCTCTCCATCTTTATTTTTGTTAAATACTTGCTTTCTTACTATTTATCTTTTCATCTCACTTAAGTCACTCACCACATACAACTTGCATATCATCACATAATCTTGGTAATTCTAAATTAGCTTTAAAATTTTAGAAACCCAATTCATCACCCCCTTCTTGGGTTGCATAGTTGGGCAACTAGTGGTATCAGAGCTTGGTGCTCTAATACTATTTTGATTTAGCTATCAAAGAGCCAAAGATCTATGGCAACCCAAGTTGGTATCTTTCTAGCCGAGGGGCAATCCACAAACCAACCTCCACTTTTCAATAGGTCAAACTATATCTATTGGAAAGCTCAGATGAGAATATTCATACAAGCACTTGGCTATGATATATGGAGTGTTATAGTTAATGGACCGCACATATCCACTAAGATAATTGATGATGTAGAATCAACTAAACCTAAGAGTGAATGGGATGAGGTTGATAAGAAAATGGCTCAACTTAATGCAAAAGCCATGAATATTTTATATTATGCTTTAGATGCTAATTAATTTAATCATATTTCAACATGCATGTCGGCTAAGAAAATATGGGATAGATTAGAAGTAATACATGAAGGCACTAATCAAGTTAAGGAATTAAAAATTAACATGCTTATGTACAAATATGAACTCTTTAAAATGGAGCATGATGAATCAATAACTGAAATATTTACTCATTTTATGGATATTATTAATGGTATAAAAAGTCTTGGTAAGTCTTATTCTAACAGCGACCTTGTGAAAAAGATTCTTAGATCTTTACCAAGGACTTGGGAGGCCAAAATGATCGCACTTCAAGAAGCCAAAGATATGAATACTTTATCCTTAGAGGAGCTTCTAGGATCACTAATGACACACAAGATAAGTATGAAATAATATCAAGAAGATATTAAGAAGAAGAAGATAATAGCCCTCAAATCCACCACTCAACAAGATGAGGGATCCGATGAAATATAAGATGAAAAATAAGATGAAGAATTAGCCCTCATCACTAGAAAGTTCAAGAGATTTTTGAAGAAGAGAAAATAAGGGATGAGGAAGAGGCCACCTACCAATGGGAAGCATAGCAAGGAAAAGGATAAAGAGCAACCCCTTATTTGTTATGAATGTAAAAAGCTGGGGCACTTTAGATCCAAATGTCCATAATTCAAAAAGGATCCCAAAAAGTATAAGAAAAAGTCTATGGTGGCAACATGGAGTGACAGTGAGGACTCAAGCTCCAAAGAGGAAGAAGTTTATGAACAAGCCAACTTGTGCCTTATGGAATATGAAAATGAGGTAAATGCTGAAATCTCAAATGAATTTATATTTGAAGAACTTTAAGAAGCCTTCTATGATTTAGTAGATGATTTAAAGAAGTTAGGAGCTAAAAACAAAGAACTCAAGTTAAAGAATCAATTCTTGCTAAAAGAAAATGAAACTATGTTAAGTGAAAAACTAGCTTTAACTCAAGAGAACCTAAATTTAAAATATAAAATCAATAAGTTAAAATTGATAGTTGAAAAATGTACTTTGAGTTCAAATAAACTTCATATGATTCTTAAAAATCAAAAGACCGTTTATGATAAAGCCGGTCTAGGCTATAATACCCTAAGAAAATAAAAATTTTTAAAAAATATTTTTTGTAAATTCATAAAGCAATAAAATTTTAAATGTTACTTGCTTTAAATATGTTAAACTAGGATACAAATCTTATACATGTTTCTCTAACAATTCAAATGTAAAAAAAAATATGGGTTCCAAAAGGAACCATTATGACTAATCTTAAAGGACTCAAGAAAACTTGGGTACCTAAAGTAAAGACTTAATTTTGCATGTGGATGTGTCTTGCATCCAAAAGAGAAAATCGAAGATGGTATCTTAATAGCGAATGCTCAAGATACATGATCGGTGATGAGTCCCAATTCATCACACTTGATGCTAAAAGTGGAAGGTTGGTCATCTTTGGAGATAATGATAAAGGAAAGATCATCAGTATAGGTAACATTGGTATCACTCCCTCCAAGTATATTGAAAATATTTTATTAGTAGATGGTTTGAAATACAATCTCTTAAGCATTAGTCAATTTTGTAACAAAGGTTACAAAGATATTTTTGAATCATCATTGTGCATTGCAATTAATCCCACTGATGATGGCGTTAAGTTTGTTGGACATAGGCATGGTAATGTTTATGGTAAATTTAATTGATTTTTTCATGATAAACATGCAATGTCTAGTAGCTATGAATGCCAAAATTAATGAGACTAGTTGGCATTAGCACTATAGGCTTGCACATATTAGCATGCATTTATTTTCAAAGCTTATTAAATAGAAATTAGTTATCGATTTATCAAAATTAAATTTTGAAAAAGATAAGATTTGTGATACATGCCTACTAGGTAAACAAACAAGAGTTTCATTCAAATCCAAGAACATTATTTCAACTTCTAGGCCATTGAAATTATTGCACATGAATTTGTTCGGTCCTACAAGAACTACAAGCTTAAGTGGAAAGCATTATGGTTTTGTTATTGTTGATGACTTTTCTAGTTTTACATGGATTTTCTTTTTGGCACATAAGGATGAAATTTTTCATCTTTTCTCGATGTTTTATCAAAAGGTTATAAATGAAAAAAATTTCAATACAAAGTATTCGAAGTGATCATGGACTAAATTTAAAAATCAAGACTTTGAAAAATTTGGTGATGAAAAAGATATAGATCATAACTTTTCAGCACCTAGAATATCTCAACAAAATGGGATAGTAGAAAGAGAAAATAGAACACTAGAAGAAATGGCCCGTACCATGCTATGTGAAAGCAACCTCCCAAGATACTTTTGGGTGGAAGTAATTAACATGGCATGTTACATTCTAAACCATGCTTTAATTAGACCAATTTTGAAGAAAACAACTTATAAGCTTTGGAAAGGAAGAAAACCAAACATTGCATATTTTCATGTTTTTGGTTGCTGATGTTTTGTCTTGAACAATGGTAAAGAGAGGTTAGGAAAATTCGATGCAAAATCTAATGAAGCTATTTTCCTTAGTTACTCCTCCTCTAGCAAAGCATTTAGAGTTTTTAACAAAAGAACTTTAGTAGTAGAGGAGTCAATACACGTTGTTTTTGATGAAACTAATGATCTTCCATCAAGGAAGAGTGAAGGGATTGATGATGCAGGTCCTATTATAAATGGGATGAAGGAGCTCGCCTTGAAGGACTCAATAATTCAAAATGAAGAAAAACATGAGAACAAACAAGATGATAAAAGTGAGGAACAATAAGAACAACCTCAAGGTACAAATGATTTACTAAGAGAATGGAGGTATAACCACAATCACCTCAAAGAATTAATTATTGGTGATCCTGTACATGGGGTAAGAACTTGTTCTTCACTTAGAGATGCATGCAATCTTTTTGTATTTGTTTCTCATTTTAAACCTAAAACTATAGATGAAGCTGAAAAAGATTATAATTGGATAAATACAATGCAAGAGAAACTTAATCAATTCAAAAGAAATAATGTATGGACTTTAGCATTAAGATCTAAAAATCATCCAATAATTGGTACAAAATGGGTATATAGGAACAAATTGATGAAAATAAAAGTATAATTAGGAATAAAGTAAGATTAGTTGCAAAGGATTACAATCAAGAAGAAGAAATTAATTTTGATGAGATCTTTGCACTTGTTGCTAATTTAGAAGCAATTAGACTTTTACTTGCTTATGCATGCTTTATGAATTTTAAATTTCAAATGGATGTTAAAAGTGCTTTCTTAAATGGATAAATTACCAAAGAAGTTTATGTAAAATAACCTCCCAATTTTGAAAACCATGCCTTTCCTAATCATGTTTTCAAATTGAACAAAGTATTATGTGGTTTAAATCAAGTGCCTAGGGCTTGGTATGAAAGGTTAAGTAAATTCTTGCTTAATTATAGTTTTTCAAGAGAAAATGTAGATAGAACCTTTTTTATCAAAAAGGATCATGATGATATCTTAGTTATACAAATATATGTTGATGATATTATATTTAGGTCTACTAATAAAACACTTTGTCGAGATTTTGCTAAGCTCATGCAGGGAGAGGTCGAGATGAGCATGATGGGTGAACTAACATTCTTCCTCAGACTTCAAATTAAATAAATAAGGAAGGAGATCTCCATCACCCAAAGCAAGTACATAAGAGAGCTACTCAAAATATTTGGGATGGAGAGCTCCAAAACCATTAGCACCCCCATGAGCCCATCAAGTATACTTGACAAGGATGAAGGAGGTAAAAATATTGATCAGAAATTTTATAGAGGCATGATTGATTCTTTATTGTATTTAACTGTTCGTAGACCAGATATCATATTTAGTGTATATTTATGTGATCATTTTCAATCTAATCCAAAAAAATCATATTTAAATATTGTTAAAAGAATACTTAAATACTTAAAAGGAACTCAAACCTTAGGATTATGGTATTCTAAAAATTCATCTATTGACTTATTAGAATATTCAGATGCAGATTTTGTCGAATGTAAATTAGATAGAAAAAGTACTAATGAAAGTTGATAATTTTTAGGAGTTAACTTAATCTTTTGGTTTAACAAGAAGCAAAATTCGATAGCATTGTTTATGACCGAGGCCGAATACATTGCAGCCGAAAGTTGTTGTGCACAAATCTTGTGGATTAAGCAACAACTTGATGACTTTGGCATCAAACTTAACAAAACTCCCATAAGATGTGATAATACTTATGCCATTAATTTAACTAAAAACCCAATTCAATACTCTAGATCAAAACACATTGGAATTAGGCATGATTTTATAAGAAGACATGTCCAAAATAAAGACATATTTCTTGATTATGTTTGTACTGAAAAATAATTAGCTGACATATTTACTAAGACCTTAACTGAGGATAGATTTTGTGAAATTAGAAGAGAATTAAAAATTCTTGATCCATTAGCCTAAACATCTTTATGATTCCAAGTTCATTCCTATCAAATCACCTTGAACCAAATCTTGAGCTTTATTCTTATCTTTTAACCTTTAAAAAGCTCAAATTTACACTTTCTTTGATCAATCTCATGAATGAAGTTCCATCCTTGAAGTTTCATATTTTTCTAGAATTTTTTCATCATTTTTTAAACTTTCTATGCCATGGGTCGACCTAGGGGGCGACTCTAGGGCATTTTAGTCTTTTTCTTTAAAAAACCCATTGGACCTTTTATTTGGGAATTGATAGCCGAACAGGCCAACCCCTCTTTGCCTTCTTTTCCTGTTCCATCATTCAACCATCCAAAAACCCACCGCTATTCCTCCTAAAAATCAGTAAAAACCCACCAAAAGTCACCATTTCTCTGGTTACCCCTCCAAATTGCCCCTTAAGGACCCAAAATCCTCTTCCATTTCTTGCTTTCTTAGGCAAATTCAAGGGTTCTAGCAAACCCTTGCCCCAAAACCCACCATCGACTACCACCCTTAAAATCCTTCCTCTTCCTCTCAAAATCTTCTACATTTCACCTCTTCTTAAGACTCTTGAGTGGGATTCATGATCCCTTTGCTGTTAATGGCTCCAAAAATGAAGTTGCCATAGAGGAGAAAATTAGTTCGCGGCTTGGAGGAAGATGCTCGCCAAAAGAGAATGGCAGTCGAGCCCTTTCCTACTCCACCTCAGCTCCCGGTCCTGCTCTAGCTTCCTCACCATCCCCTCTCACTTCAAGTAAGGTCCCCCTCTCCGATCGAAGTGTTGAACCAGGGAAGAATATAGACTTTGGATTCTTTGAGAAAGAAGGGTTTTCTATTGTTTCAAAAATTAAGAGTTAAGGATGAAATTTTTACTGTAAGTTGAAGGAAGCTACTTATGTTGATTTGGTCAAGAAATTTTATCTAAATCTAAGTTTCTCCAATAGAACAATAAAATCTTTTATTAAGGGTATTGAGATTATACTTGATCCAGTTCACTTAGGAGAAATTTTACATTTACCTTGTGAGGGATACAAAGAAATGGAACTTACTCATAATGAAGAGGGACTGAGAGCTATTTTGGGAAGAAAATTTGAACAAATTAGAAACAAAAATACTTTTAGTGGAAATGAGGTTGTTGCATCACATGGTGACCAAATTATTTATCCCTCAGAGTGGTAGGCATTATCTCTTATCTGGTAGGGACATATGCATTATGTACCATGTGATCACTAAGACCCTCTTGAACCTTCCTATTTTGATGATTGAGGCCATGAGGGAGACACTAAATAGATCAAAGGCTCACTTGCCTTATGGTATGGCCCTTATCTTAGTATTTAGGAGGTTCGGAGTCTATTTTGAGGGGGACGCTATCACCAGATTATCACACACGGATACCATCAAACACCACACACTACATCGCATGGGTTTTTCTAAGACTAATGGCGGTTGGTCGAAAGGTGTTGAGGAGGAGGAGGAGGAGAGAGTAGAGGAGGGATCATCTTCACCTCCTCGTGATCATAGAGCATCTTCTGACATTCAATTCATATTTGATCATAAGGCTGGTCCCTCAGAGTCTGTGAGGAGGGATGCACCAGTACCATCGTCAGGGAGCAGAGATTCAATTGCCAATTTTTTAGATGACCATCTCAGGAGCTGATCGGATGTTTCAACTGATTGCCGACATCTTATCTTAGTGGATGGCAAATCTTCTATCTCGGTAGATGGCCAGTTCTTCTCAAGGGAAGAGTTATCATTTTGTCCCACCATCTGATCAGACTTTGATCCCTCACATCTCTACTATTTTTTAGATGCTTTCTACTCAGTCTGCATGGATTGAGGAGCTTGAGGGATGTATTTTGAGGTTGACTAGCAGGGTCCTGGATCTTCAAAGGCAAGTATTAGATTTGGGCTTTGATTTTCATAGGAGAGAGAGGGATTCTAGTGAGACTATTTTCACTCAGATCGGTTCCCTTATGTAGTCCATGTCGAGAGCCTTGGGATACTTGGATACCATTAGGTTTGCTCTTCTCACCCAGCTAATTTCTTCTTAGGCTCCTGGGCCATCTCGTCCAGCTGCCCATGCCCGCACCTCTACTCGTGGTCGTGGCAGACGTAGTCATGGTCGAGAACGTGCTCCTGGCTTTGATCCTAAAAATCCTCATCATATTTCTAACTCCTCATCTAATTTTGATACATCCAATCATGACCACTACTAGATCTAGTTCAGTCATCCTTGTATTGGTCTATGGCCTTGTATCTCCTAGTTGTTTATGTGTGTTAGTGATTAAGTCATAGTTGGTTGTATTTTTGGATACCCATGACTTTTATATGTATTGATGACTTATGTGGTTTTATATTCTAACACTTATATATTTTGATAACTCCATGTTCTAGTTTGTTGTGTGTGGAATGTCTATATGATGATATCATTTGGATGAATTAACTCTTATGAATGGTTAAAATTTCTATTAAAGTATGCTGTAAACACTATCTTGCTTGGCCTATATGATTGGGATATGTCTTGTTTTCTTTATAAATTATTGTTTTAATAGGAAAACATATGGCAAAATGTATAGGAGAGGGTTTTTCTCTTTTTCTTTAAAATTCCTTAAGATCTTAATTGATTATGTCAAAAAGGGGGAGTAGAGAAAATTGTTGAAAAATGTGTCCTAAGGTCAATCATCAGTCTATTGACTATTGTGCTACATTATATCTATAATTGATTTATTAATAAATAAAATATATTTTTGGTATTTTTCATCATAAAGTATTCATCTTCTAATGAGCTTCATTATTGTGATGAAGTCCTTAGGACTATTTAGCTTTGATAAAGAGACGATTTATCGATTAGTTTTTAAATCTGTTCACGACCAAATGATAGGCTGTTAATTAGGATGACAACATCTATAGAGAATAGATCACTGAATATCATAGAGATTGGTTATCCTCTTGACCAAGGAGTATGAAGACACTGGTATGGCATGCAGGTGAGATGTATGGGTACATCGTCATTGAACGTGACCAACTCCAAAGCATTTTGTTGTCAAGAATATCTCTGATGGAATATAGGTATAAGTATCTCTTAGACCTGAGATCAGCTTAGTGACTTGCAAGTAACTCACCATGCTTTGGTACTGGACTAACTAAATTTTTAATTCAGTAATAGAAGACTTCTAAGCACAGTCAAGTACTTACAAAGTCAAAGTATGATCAAGATGAAATTGACCACTCTAAGAGTTGGAGAAGAATGTATCACTGTATTTCAATATAGCAAAATCTTGGCCAGGATAATCCATCAGATAGATTTGATATTTTAAAATATAATATGAAGAACTTGATCAGAGTTAATAGTTGAACTCTGAAGTATCCTACGAGTATTTTGGTCAAGAGGATGAATTATATAGAAACTATGTCCCCATGGATTCATTGCTAGATGGTTACTTGGATTGGTATAGAAATCTATTCCTATTCTACCATTTTAGGTTTGAACCTATGAGGTCACATACATTAGAGCTCATAATCTGATCGGTCGGTTGATTAATGATTAAGAATCGTTCTATAGTTAAACAATCAATATGATTGATGTTTAACCTAATACAAGTATTGTAGGAGGATCAATTAGCAATTAAATTGCTAATTGACTTAATTTGATTAAGCCAGAGGACTGAGATTAAGTCTAATTAAATATGATTTAATTAGATTTAGTTTATACTTGATTGGATCAAGTTCAATTGGCTTATTGAAAAAGCCAAGTGCAAGGAAGAACTAGTCCTAGTTCAACTAGGACTCGGGTCAATCCAATTTTTTAATTTGATTAAAAAATTAAATTAGAATTAAATTTAATTTAATCTAATTTAATTAAATTTTTAATTAGATTAGAATCTAATTTAATTTAGTTAACTTAGTTTTTGATTTAATTTGATTTTAGAAACCTCTTTGACCAAGTCATACATGAAATCCTAGTAAGACTAGGATTCCACCTTGCACCATCTTAGCCCCTCATGCCCCATGCCCTTCTATCTCTCTTATTTTGTGTGAAAAATACCTTTCTCCAAGGCTTCTCATGCACTTCCTCCTCTCCTCTCTTTCTCATAAGGAAATTAAGTGGTAGACCAAGTCAAAGATGGGAATTTGTTTTGGTTTCAAATCCTATAAGATAGAATTTTGAAAAACCAAAACCCTTCCTCCCTTTTGTGTCGCCCTCTTTCCTATTTTTTCTCTGATATTCTTGACAAAAAAGAAAAGGTTTTGGGTGATGTTTTCTTTCATTCCCACACTAGAAATTCTAGAGAGGGCGCCCAATCACCCAAGAGTTGGGCGCCCCTTGACTTGCCCTTTTTGGTCATTCCTTGTCTAGTTTTTGACCTAGACAAGGACTCCTCTTCTCCTATATATTTATAATGAATTTTTGCCTAAAATTTTTGTGAAATATAGACCATTGAGAGAGCTTTGGGGTGTGTAAAAATCAGGGAGAGAGAGTCCTTGGTTATTGGGGGTTCCATAGACACCAAACTAGGTGTCTAGGTGAGAGCAAAGAGAAGAAGAAGAGGATCTTCTTCTAGAGTTGCTATGTTTACCTTTTTCCTTCATCTTTCTTTGAGCTTTTTGAGAGTGTCTCAAATTTGAAACCTCCTCTCCTCCTTCTCATCTTTGAAAGAGTCTAAATCTAGAAGAAGGAGGCATCTGATCGACCATCAAAGAAGGATCAGCACAATACTAGCATACCATGCTGATTTCCTACATCAGGACTTTTGATCATGATCGTGGGCTTATGTGGATGACTCTTAGAGGCTGGATGCATTTACGGCTTGCAACTTCATCCTTAAGCCTAGATCAATAAGTTAGAATATCTAACTTGCACAGCTAATAGATCTGATCTATTATTTTCATACCTACATTAGATGTAGTGTATATGCATGTTGATGTGATCAACATGTTTTAGCTACTTCTTTAGATTTTAATTTTTGATTTAACAACATGCCACGATCACGTAATAGATCTTAGATATAGGATATTTTTTAAAATTTAAAGTTAATTTTGATTAATTTTAGTCTTTCGCTGCCTGATCTTGAAAATATTTCAAGATCTAGCTCTAAAATCCTAGATCTGGTTCCAACAATTGGTATCAAAGCCTAGATTTACTATTACATAATTATTTGAGCATGTTTAGATTATTTCTTAGATTAGATCTAATTTATAATCTAATTATTAAATCTAAAATCAAAATCCTAATCACACGAACTGTTATAAGATTATCCTGCTGTAAGATTTATCCCTTACAATGGAGAGGTTGTCCTAGTTCGTGTTGATCTGCTTTTAATCATAAATTTGTTAGATTTGATCTAATTTTATTTATGATTTAATAAATTTAAAATAGTTTTATATAAAAAAAAAAAAATTTTAGATTGCACGGACTGCTCTAAGGTTGTCCTGTTGTAAGGTTTACCCCTTACAATGGAGAGGTTGTCCTAGTACATGCTGATCTAAGATATTGATCATAAAATTTTAGATTAGATCTAAAAAATTTTATGATCTAATTAAAAATATTTTAATCTAATTTTAATCATCATAAATATATTAGATTTGATCAAAGATAATTTATTATTGATTATAGTTGAAATTGTTTCAATTATATAAACCTGTTTAGATTAGATCTAAAGTAGTTTCATGCTTATCTTACTTGTATATTGATTATGAATCAAATATGCAACTTGGTTGATAGAACCATGTTGTAAAAATATTTTACAAACATAAAAATTATTTTTGAAAATCCAAACCCAACCCTCAATCCAAAACTTAATTAAGAATTAAGTAGTTGTATGATTAGGATCTAGAATTGTGAATTGAAGATCCTAAGACACAGATAATAACACATTGGGTTAAATGGGTTAGTGGGGATCAGATCCATTAAATGGGTTAGACCTTGGGTTAGATTAAAGAATGGACTTAATTAGAGAATTGACTAAATCTAATCAATTATTGTCTTAGATTAGGTCAAGGATTCTCTAAATCAATTATAATAGTTGTAGTTGATGAAGTCCATGTCTTTAACGAGATCCAACATGGACTTGATTCTTGGCTATGCGGTCTACACAAACTGTTAGGTTGATCTAATAAAGACTAATTAAATTAGTTGATATCTTAGGTAAACCAAACCCATGGTCTTTAATTGGCAGCCTACTTATCTGGCCATTTCTGATGGTGTCTAAGGCAAGCTTTGGCAGACCCTTCCACTGATCGAACTTACCTAGCCTTTTGGTGATATTATGTTTCGATCGGATCACTTGACTATTCGAGCTAACCCATATCAGCTAGGTAAATTAGTATGATAGATTTAGGTGCTCCTAGACCAGCCAATTAATGATCTTTCTTAAGCTGACTTGGTGAAGTCAGTGGAAGGATCATGACAAGCTGGTTCATCTGACCTTCCCTCATCTTCAAATTAAATTCTCTAAAATTATTAGATTCCAAAAATGAGATAGTTATTATGATAACTAGATCATAGCCTTCCATTAAGTGGATGATAATGGGTCTATAGTTGGATAATCATTGGAGGCCCATTTATTGGCTAATGAAATTATCATTCATTATGTGATTTCTTAACTACATCATTCTAAATGGTGGTTAGGTTAGCCAACCAAAGTTGGATCTAGTCATTTATTGGTTTGATGGGCCAAGTATGGTCATATTAATAGTTGGATCTAACTGAACCTTTTCAGTGGAGGCCAAAGCCTATTGATTAGGGACTGGGGCAAAATTTAATTATTAAAAATTATTTAGAAAAATAATTAGATATGAACTTATCCTTAGATGTACATGGGTTGGCCAACTAAAGTTGGGCTTGTGTGCAGTCTATGTAGATTCTAGTATCCACTAAGGAATTAGGATAATTCCTCAAATTGGAGGTAAAGGCTATCAATTTGAATAAAATAGTAGAAGAACCTTTTGATTAAAGTCCAAATCTTTAGGTTTAATGAATCAATTACTAATTAGGTTATGATTTTCTTTTCTGCTGATACGGCCACTTTCTTATCGCTCTGATCATTATTGGATAATGATAAGTTGGTGAGACCCAACTTTGATAGCTGGTACCAAAAGTTGAAGATAGTCCTGAAGCATGAATGAATCTTATATGTACTGATGGATCCTGCACCTGAGGAACCAGCTACCAATGCACGTGGAATAGTTAGAGACACTTATCAGAAGTAGCTTAGTGACTGGACCATGGTGCGCTGCATCATGCTGGCTACCATGAGTAATGAATTCAGTCACAGATTTAAGATAGCTCAGTCAAAGGACATGCTTCAAGTATTGAAGGATTTCTTTGGCATACCCAATGACGTGGAGAGGCACAAGACTAGTTGTACCATCTTCAATGCAAAAATGCGGGATGGAACCTCTATCACTGATCATGTATTGTATATAATCGAGCTAATAGAGCGATTGAGCAAGCTCAACTTTTCCTTGCATAAACAGCTTGAGAAGGATGCAATACTAAACTCATTGCCCAAGTCCTTTCTCTCATTTCTTACTCATTTTAGAATGACAAAGTCTGAAATAGACTACCATGGGTTATTAGGATTGCTTCAGAACTTTGAGAATGATCACCAACTCCACAAGAAGTCGGTGAACTTAGTGGGAGGATCGTCTTCTGATTCTTGACCCTTTAGAAAAGAAAAGAAGAACAAGAAGAAGAAAGCTAAGAAGGTGCAAGTTCAGACTAGGACATCTGTACAGGGCCAAACCAGGAAGATCAAGTCCGATAAGAGTCAAGATGAATGCTTCTTTTGCAAGAAGCGGGGTTACTGAAAGAGAAACTATCCTCAGTATATTGCCTCTCTGGACCTGAACAAGCAGGAAAAAAATCAAGCTATTGCTGGATCAGGTATTTATATGATAACTCCTTGCAATTTTTTTATTTATGATATTACTGACTGGATATTGGATACCGATAGTTCTTATCATATTTGTAATTCATTGCAGGAGTTGCAGGTTAGTGGAAGGTTCGAGCAAGATGAAAGATTCCTGAATGTTGGAGATGGAAGATCAGTTCCAGTTCTAGCTTTAGAAATTTTGAAACTTATATTTGAGTCCCATACCATTGTTCTTAGTGATTGTCATTATTGTCCCAATTTTTTTTTAAATATTATTTCTATAGGCCTTCTGACCAAAAATGATTATAAAATTTTAATAAAGAAATAAGTTTGTAATATCATTATGAATGGTGTTACTATTTTCTATGGACATTTGAATAATGATGTGTATATGCTATCACAACCTATTAATGTAGTCTATTCAATTGGCAAGCACCCTAAATTAGATAGTGTATCAGATTTCTATTTATGGCATTGTAGGCTAGGTCATATAAATAAGAACAAGATAAATAGATTGACTCAAGAGAAAATCTTCGAAGTCAGTGATTGTGAATTACTTTCAACCTGTGAGTCCTGTCTTCTTGAAAAAATGACTAAGTCACATTTTACTAGAAAAGGTGAAAGAGCCAGTGAGCTCTTAAGTCTAGTACATACTGATGTATGTGGACTAATGAGCATAAGTACCAGAGGTAGATATTTCTACTTCATCACTTTTATAGATGATCTATCCAGATATGGATATGTCTATCTAATGAAATACAAGTCAGATTCATTTAAAATATTCAAATGATTTTGAAGTGAAATAGAAAAATCAACTGAAAAGAGTAAACCTAAAAATACACAATCCTGTCTTCTTGGAAAAATGACCAAATCATCTTTTACTAGAAAAGGTGACATTGAGGAGCTAATGGCTATATTAAGAATATAAAAAGTACAAAAGCAGGTAAACCAAGAAAAACACACTATAGTGCTACAACAACAAACTGATACTAAACAGAAGATGTAAAACATCACATTAGCTAATAGTGTGTCTGAAAGAAGGAATCGGACTCTGTTAGACATGATTAGATCTATGATGGATTTTGCTAGCTTGTCGATATCCTTTTAAGGATATGCACTCGAATTGACTTATTATCTATTAAATAGGGTTCCAAATAAGTCTATAGTTAAGACTCCATATGAGATATGGATAGAACGTAAGCCAGCACTTTTATACCTTAGGGTTTGGGGGTGCCCGGCTTATATCAAAAGGTTAGTTACAAATAAACTTGGACCTAGGTTTGACAAGTGCATATTTATAAGGTACCCAAAAGAGATCAAAGGATACTATTTCTATCATGTTGATGAACAAAAGATGTTCATCAGTCTTAAGGCAACCTTTTTGGAAAAAGAGTTCCTTGGTGAAAGAATTGTTGTCTCTAAGGTTGAACTTGATGAAGTTCAACAGGTAGAAAAATCGATACCTATAATTGAACCTGAGTCGGATTTGATCAGATCAGATCTAGAGCCTAGTGTACCTACACCATTAAGGTGATCTGGTAAAGTACCACATCATTTGGATAGATACTATGATTTCTTGATCCGAAATGGTAATCCCATCGAACTCGATGAGAACAATGAGGATCCAATCACTTATATGGATGCTATGCAGAGATCCAATTTTGCAAAATGGCTTAAGACCATGAAATTCGAAATGAAATCCATGAAGGTCAATGATGTATGGACTGTTGAAAATTATGTTCCAAAACCAATCATCAGTCTGTTGACAGTTGAGATATTGTAATTGATTTATTAATTAATGAAAAATATTTTGGCATCCTTTTTCATCATAAGTTTACATCTTCTAATGAACTCCATTATTGTGATGAAATCCTTAGGACTATTTAGTTTCGATGAAGAGAGGATTTATCGATTAGTCCTTAAATTTATTCACGACCAAATGATAGGCTATTAATTAGGACGACAACGTCTATCGAGCATAGGTCGCTATATGCCATATATGTTGGTTGTCCTCTTAACCAAGGTGTGTGAAGACACTGGTATGGCATATAGGTGAGATGTATGGGTACATCGTCATTGAACGTGACCAACTCTAAAACATTCTGCTGTCGAGAATGTCTCTAATGGGATATAAGTATAAGTATCTCTTAGATCTGAGTTCACCTCAGTGACTTGCAAGCAACTCACTATGCTTTGGTACTAGACTAACTAAATTTCTAATTCAGCAATGAAAAGCTTTTGGGCATAGTCAAGTACTTGCAAAGTCGGAGTGTGATCAAGATGGAATTGACAACTCTAAGAGTTGGAGAAGAATGTATCACTGTATTTCAATATAGAAAAATCTTGGCCAAATCCATCAGATGGATTTGGTATTTTGAAATACAATGTGGACAACCTGATAAAAGTTGATAGTTGAACTCTAATGTGTCCTATGAGCATTGTGGTTAAGGGGATGAATTATATGAAAACTATATCCGCATGGGTTCTATGGATGGTGTCCTACACCTTCGACCTATCCGACCGTCGGGTATCATTACTAGATGGTCACTTTGATTGATATAAAAATTTATTCCTATGCTATCGACTTAGGTTCGGACCTATGATGTCACACATATTAGAGCTTATGATCTGATCAGATGGTTAATCAACGACTAAGAATCGTTCTTGTGTTAAACAATCAATACGATTGGTGTTAACCTAGTGCAAGTGTTATAGGAGGATCGATTAGCAATTGAATTGCTAATTGGCTTAATTTGATTAAGCCAATAGGTTGAGATTAGGTCTAATTAAATATGATTTAATTATATTTAGTTTGGGCATGATTGGATCAAGTTTAATTGGTTTATTGGATAAGCCAAGTGCAAGGAAGAACTAGTCCTAGTCTAAATAGGACTCAGATTAATCCAATTTTCTAATTTGATTAGAAAATAAATCAAAATTAAATTTGATTTAATATGATTTAATTAAGTTCTTCAATGGTTAGGGTCTTATTTAATTGGGTTGGTTAAATCTTGATTTTATTTGGTTAAAAGATCTTGTTTGACCAAGTCAAAATAGGAGTCCTAGTGTGACTAGGACTCCCTATCTCCTTGCGCCACCTTGGTCCCAACGCCCTCCATACCTATTTTTTAGGTATTTTTCATGAAAAATTTCTTTTCTCCTAATTTTCATGCCCCCTCTCTCCCTCCAAGTCATATTTGGAAGTTAGGTGGAAGACCAAGTCAAAGGAGGAATTGGTTTTGCTTAGGATTCTATGAGATAGAATCCTTGTTGACCAAAACATCTTTCCTTGAGTGTCGTCCCCTCTTTTAATTAATTCTTCTCTTATTCTATGAAAATAATATTCTTTTTTGTGCACCCTCCCTTGCTGGTCCATGCCAAAAATTATGGATGGAGGCACCCAAGAGTTGGGCGCCCCAACAACTTCCCATGTTTGGATATTCCTAGTCTAGAAATTTGACCTAACTTGGACTCTTCTTTTTCCTATTTATTGGATGAATTTTATTCTAATTTTTTCATGTGAAATATAGAGCTTTGGGAGAGGTTTGGGGTGTGCAAAAATCAGAGGAAGAGGGTCCTTGGGCATGGGGGTTCCATAGGCACCAAACTAGGTTTCTAGGTGAGAGAAAAGAGAAGAAGAAGAGGATCTTCTTCTAGGGCTGTTTTATTTTCAATCTCTCCTCCTTTATTTTGAGTTTTTTTGAGAGAGTCTCAGATTAGCAAACTCTCATCTTCCTTCTCATATTTTGAAGAGTCTAAATTTCAAAGAAAGGAGAATCGGATCGACCGTCGAAGAAGGATCAGCACAGTACTAGCATGCTGAGCTAATTTCCTGCATCGAACTTCAAATCAGAGATCGTAGATTCTTATGGATGAATCCTAGAGGCCAGACATGTGTACGGCTCATGACTTCATCCTCAAGCCTAGATCAGTAAGTTAGAACATCTAAACTTTCTCAGGTAATATATCTGATCTATAAACTTCATACCTACATTTGATGTGGTGTAGATCTAGGTTGATTTGATCAACCTTTTTTCTTTCTTATTAAATTTTAATTTTTGATTTAATATCATGCCTTGATCATGTAATAGATTTAAGATCTAGGTATTTTACATGGTTATTTAAAAAAATTTTAGATTTATTTAAGTCTTCTGCTGTAAAATCTTGAAAAAGTTTCAAGATCCACTTGTGAAACCCTAGATCTGATTCCTTCAATTGGTATCAGAGCCTAGATTCTTATTACATGATTTTTGTGTATGTCTAGATTATTTCTTAGATTAGATCTAATTTATAATCTAATTATTAAATTTAAAATTAAAAAAAATATATTTTAAATTGCATGGACTGCCATAAAGTTGTCTTGTTGTAAGGTTTATCCCTTACAGTGAATAGGTTGTTCTAGTACGTGCTGATTTAAAATATTGATCATAAAATTTTATATTAGATCTAAGAGATTTTATGATCTAATTAAAAATATTTTAATCTGATTTCAATCATCATAAATGTGTTAAATTTGATCTAGGGAGATTTATAATTGATTATTATTGAAACTATTTCAATTACATGAACCTGTTTAGATTAGATCTAAAGTAGTTTTATGTTTATTTTACTTACATATTGATTATGAATCAAACAAGCAACTTGGTTGATAGAATCATGTTGTAAAAATATTTTACAAACATGAAAATCATTTTCGAAAAGCCAAAACCCAACCCTCAGCCCAAAAGTTAATTAAGAACTAAGAAGTTGATTGATTAGGATCTAGGATTATGAATTGAAGATCCTAAGACATAAATCATAACACATTGGGTTAAATGGGTTGGTGGGGATTAGATCCATTAATTAGGTTAGACCTAGGGTTAGATTAAAGAATGGACTTAATTAGAGAATTGACCAAATCTAATCAATTATTGTCTTAGATTAGGTCAAGGATTCTCTAGATCAATTACAATAGTTGTAGTTGGTCAAGTCCATGTCCTAACAAGACCCAAGATGGACTTGATTTTTGGCTATGCAGTCTAGCACGAACTGTTAGGTTGATCTAATTGAAACTAATTAAATCAGTTGGTGTCTAAGGTAAACCAAACCAATGGTTTTTAATTGGTAGCCCGCTTACCTAGCCATTTTTGATGGTGTCTAAGGCAAGCCTGGCAGACCCTTCCACTGATCGAACTTACCTGACCTCTTGGTGACTATGTTTTGATCAGATCGCTTGACTATTTGAGCTAACCCATATCAGCTAGGTAAATCAGTTTAACTAATTTAGGTGCTCCTAAACCAGCCTATTAATGGTCTCCCTTAAGCTGACTTAGTGAAGTTAGTGGGAGGATCATGACAAGCTAGTTAATCTGACCTACTCACTTCTATAAATAAATTTTCTAAAATTATTCGGTCTCTAAAATGAAATAGTTATATGATACCTGGATCATAGCCTCCCATTAAAATGGATGATGATGGATCAATCAGTTGGATAATCATTGGAGGCCCAAAGGCCTGGTGCTTATCGATTAATGAAATTATCGTTTATTATATGATCTCTTGGATACATCTTTCTAAATGGTGGTTAGGTAGGCCAACGATAGTTGAGCCTGATCATTCATTGGTTGGATGGGCCAATTATGGTCATGTTAATGGTTGGACCAAACTGGATCCTTTTCTGAGAAGGCCAAAGCCAACTAATCTAGGCCTGGGGCAAAATTTGATTACTGAAAATTGTTTGGAGAATTAATTAGTTATAAACCTATCCTTAGATGTACATGAATGGGCCAACCAAAGTTGGACTTATGTACAGTCTATGTGGATTCTAGTATCCACTAAGAAATTAGGATAATTCTTCGAATTGGAGGTAGAGGCTACCAATTTGAATAAAATAGTGAGAGAAATCTTTTGATTAAAGTCCAAATCTTTAGGTTTAATGAATCAATTACTAATTAGGTTTTAGTTTTTCTTTGTGCAGACATGGCCACTTCTTTATTACTTCGATCATTATTGAACAATGATAAGTTGGTAGGACCCAACTTTGATAGCTGGTATCAAAAGTTAAAGATTATCCTGGAGCATGAATGGATCCTATATGTGCTGACGGACCCTGCACTTGAGGAGCCAACTGTCAATGCACGTGGAACAGTCAGGGACACTTATCAGAAGTGGCTCAGTGATTGAACCACGGTGCACTGCATTATGCTAGCTGTGATGAGCGACGAGTTCAGTTGCAAGTTTGAGACAGCTCAGCCAAATGAAATGCTCCAAGTGTTGGAGGATTCTTTTGGCACACTCGATGATGTTGAGAGTAACAAGACAAGTTGTGCCATCTTCAACACCAGAATGCGGGATGGTGCCTCTATCACTGATCATGTATTGTACATGATCGAGTCGATAAAGCGCTTGAGCAAGCTTGGATTTCTCTTGCACAAACAACTTGAAAAAGATGCAATACTGAACTCACTGCCCAAGTCTTATCTCCCATTCCTTACACATTATAGAATGACAAAGTCTGAAGTAAACTACTATGGCTTACTCAGGTTACTTCAGAACTTTGAGAAGGATCACTAACTCCATAAAGAGTCTGTGAACTTAGTAGGAGGTTCATCTTCTCATTCTCGATCCTTTGGAAAAGGGAAGAAGAACAAGAAGAAGAAAGTCAAGAATATGCATGTTCATGCTAGGACACCTGTGCAGGCTCAGACCCCAAAGACCAAGCCCGATAAGAGTCAAGCCAAATACTTCTTTTGTAAGAAGCGGGGGCACTGAAAGAGAAACTATCCTCAATACATTTCCTCCCTGGATCCGAACAGGCAGAGAAAGAAGCAAGCTGTTACTGGACAAGGTATTTATATGATAACTCCTTGTAATTTTTTTATTTGTGATATTACTGATTGGGTATTGGATACCGATAGCGCTTACTATATTTGCAATTCATTGTAGGGGTTGCAGATCAGTAGAAGCTTCGAGCAAGGTGAGGGATTTCTGAACGTTGGAGATGGAAGACCAGTTCCAGTTCTAGCTTTAGAAATTTTAAAAAATATATTTGAATCTCATACTATTATTCTTAGTGATTGTCATTTCTGTTCTAATTTTTTTTTAAATATCATTTCTGTAGGTCTTTTGGCCATGAACAATTATGAAATTTCAATAAAGAAATGAGTTTCTAATGTCATTGTGAATGGTGTTACTGCTTTCTATAGACAATTGAACAATGGTGTATATATGTTATCACAATATGTTAATTTAGTCTATTCTACTGGCAAGCATCCTAGATTAGATAGTGTATCAGACATTTACTTATGGCACTGTAGGCTAGATCATATAAACAAAAATAGGATAAACAGATTGACTCAGAAGGGAATCCTCGAAGTTAATTATTGTGAATCACTTCTAACCTGTGAGTCCTATCTTCTTGGTAAAATGACCAAGTCACCTTTTACTGAGAAAGGTGAGAGAGCCAATGAGCTCTTAGATCTTGTACATATTGATGTATATGGACCAATGAGCATAAGTGCCAGAGGTGGATATGTCTACTTCATCACTTTCATAGATGATCTATCCAGATATGGATATGTCTATCTAATGAAACATAAGTTGGATTCTTTTAAAATATTCAAACGATTCTAAAGTGAAGTAGAAAAATAAACTGAAAAGAGCATTAAAACTCTTCGGTCTAACCAAGGAGGAGAACACCTTTCTGATGAGTTTCTCACATATCTAGGAGAGATTGAAATTCTCTTCCAATGGACTCCTCCTACAACACCACAGCATAATGGTGTGTCTGAAAGGAGGAATCAGACTCTATTAGACATGGTCTGATCCATGATGGGATTTGCCAGCTTGTCGATATCCTTCTGGGGATATGCACTCAAATCGACTTGTTATCTATTGAATAGGATTTCAAGTAAGTCTGTAGTTAAAACCCCATATAAGATATGGATAGGGCGTAAGCCAGCACTTTCACATCTTAGGGTTCAGGAGTGCCCGGCTTATGTCAAACGGTTAGTTATAGACAAACTTGGACATAAGTCTGACAAGTGTATATTCATAGGGTACCCAAAAGAGACCAAAGGATACTATTTCTACTATGCTAATGAATGAAAGGTGTTCGTCAGTCTTAGGGCAACCTTTTTGAAAAAGAAGTTCCTTGATGAAGGAACTATTGCCTTTAAGATTGAACTTGATGAAGTTCAACAGGTAGAAAGTTTGACGTAGAATGTTGAACCTAAGTCGGATTTCATCAGATTAGATCTGAAGTCTAGTGAACCAGCACCATTAAGATGATCCGGTAGAATATCCCACCATCTGGATAGATACTATGGATTCTTGGTCCAAGATGGTGATCCCATCGAACTCAATGAGAATGATGAGGACCCAATCACTTACATGGATCTATGCAGAGATCTGACTATGAAAAATGGCTAGAAGCCATGAGATTCAAAATGGATTCCATGAAGGTCAATGATGTATGGACATTAGTTGACCCACCTGAAGGGGTTAAATCTATTGGTTGTAAATGGGTCTTCAAAAGGAAGAGGAGCGCAGATGGAAAGGTGGAGATCTATAAAGCCCATCTGATTGTCAAGGGGTATCATCAACATTATGGTATTGACTATGATGAGATGTTCTCTTCCTATGGCAATGCTCAAGTCCATTCGAATAATGCTTGCGATAGCTATCAATCTGGACTATGAAGGATCTGGCAGATGGATGTGAAGACAGCTTTCCTAAATGGAGAGCTAATCGAAGAGGTGTATATGATACAATCTGAGGGGTTCATATCCATAGATGAGTCCAAGGTGCGCAAGCTTTAGAGATCCATTTATGGATTGAAGCAAGCATCTCGGAGCTGGAACATGCATTTTATGAGATGATCAAAACGTATGGCTTTGTTAAGAATGGAGAAGAGCCCTGCATTTACAAATGGACAAATGGTCCAGCAATGGTATTCCTTGTCTTGTACGTGGATGACATTCTCTTAATTGGGAATGACATCCTCGCACTGCAAGGAATAAAAGTCTTGTTGTCATCATAGTTCTCCATGAAGGACTTGGGTGAATAATCCTACAGCCTAAAGATTAAGATCTATAGGGATAGATCTAAAAGGATGCTTGGGTTATTCCAATCCACGTACATAGATACTATGCTGAAGAGGTTCAGCATGAAAAATTTCAAAAAGGACTATCTTCCAATAGGCCATTGAATTTTCTCACTAAGAAGGATTGTCCGATAACTACTGAAAAGAGAAAGCGTATGAGTAGAGTCCCATATGCTTCGATAGTGGGATCTATCATGTATGCCCTAACATGTACGAGATCAGATACAGCATACTCACTAGAAGTAGTGAGTAGATACCAGTCTGACCCTAGAAAAAATCACTGGAAAGTAGTTAAAACCATCCTTAAGTATTTGAGAAATACTAAGGACCAATGATTGGTTTATGACGAGTCAGATCTGAAACTTGTGGGATTTACAGACTTCAACTTTCAATCTGACCATGATGACAGTAGAAGCGTATCGGATATATCTTTACTCTAAATGTTGGAGCCATCCACTAGAAGAGTTCTAAGCAGCATACTATGGCAGACTCTATTTATGAAGTAGAGTACATCATAGCATCAGATACCATGAAGAAAGCTTTGTGGCTGAGAATGTTTATCACTAAGCTCGGAGTAGGACCCTCGCTAGATTGTCTGGTCCTACTCTACTAAGACAGCATTGGTGCCATAGCTCAGGCGAAGAAACCAAAGGCATACCAGCGAATGAAGCACATCCTACACCACTTCCACCTGGTCCGAGAGATCATGGATTGAGGTGACATCAATCTTCAAAAGATCGATAGAAAGAAGAACCTAATCGATCTCTTCACTAAAGCCCTGGCGATAAAAGCATTCAACAACCATGAGTCAAAGATGGGTATTAGATACTGCACAGAGTAGCTCTAGGATAAATGGGAGTTGTTGAAAAATATGTCCCAAAGCTAATCATCAGTTTGTTGATGGTTGTCCTACATTATATCTATAATTAATTTATTAATAAATAAAATATATTTTTGATATTTTTCATCATAAAGTATTCATCTTCTAATGAACTCTATTATTGTGATGAAGTTCTTAGAACTATTTTACTTCAATAAAGAGAGGATTTATCGATTAGTCCTTAAATCTATTCACAATCAAATGATAGGCTGTTAATTAGGGCGACGGCATCTATCGAGAATAGATCATTGTATACCATATAGGTTGGTTGCCCTCTTGACCAAGGAGTGTAGAGATACTGGTATGGCATATAGATGAGATGTATGGGTATATCATCATTGAACGTGATCAACTCCAGAGCATTCTACTATCAAGAATGTCTCTGATGGGATATAAGTATAAGTATCCCTTAGACTTAAGATCACCTTAGTGACTTGCAAGCAACTCACTGTGCCTTGGTACTGGACTAACTAAATTTCTAATTCAGGAATGAAAGGCTTTTGGGCATAGTAAAGTACTTGTGAAGTCAAAGTGTGATCAAGATGGAATTAACCACTCCAAGAATTGGAGAAGAATGTATCACTATATTTCAATATAGTAAAACCTTGATCAGGATAATCCATCAGATGGATTTGATATTTTGAAATACAATATGGACAACTTGATCAAAATTGATAGTTTAACTCTGAGATGTCCTACGAGTATTTTGGTTAATGGAATGAATTATATGGAAACTATATCCACATGGGTTTTAAGGATGTTGTTCTACATATTTGACCTATCCGGCCATCAGGTACCGTTGCTAGATGGTTACTTCAATTGGTACAGTAATCTATTCCTATGCTACCAACTTAGGTTTGGACCTATGAGGTCACACACGTTAAAGGTCATGATCTGATCGAATGGTTGATCAATGATTAAGAATCGTTCTAGGATTAAACAATCAATATGATTGATGTTTAACCTAGTGCAAGTATTGTAAGAGGATTGATTAGCAATTATATTGCTAATTGACTTAATTTGATTAAGCCAGAGGGCTGAGATTAAGTCTAATTAAATATAATTTAATTAGATTTTGTTTGGACTTAATTGGATCAAGTCTAATTGGCTTATTGGATATGCCAAGTGCAAGGAAGAACTAGTCCTAGTTCAACTATGAATCGAGTCAACTTAATTTTTTAATTTGATTAAAAAATTAAATTTAAATTAAATCTAATTAAATTAAATTTTTAATTAGGTTAGGACATAATTTTATTTAGTTGACTTGGTTTCTGATTTAATTTGGTTCAAGAAATCTCTTTGACCAAGTTATACAGAGAATCCTTATAAGACTAGGATTCCACCTTGCGCCACCTTAGCCCCTCATATCCCACACCCTTCTCTCTCTCTTATTTTGTATGACAAATACCTTTCTCCCAGCCTTCTCACACACACCCTCCTCTCCTCTCTTTCTCATAAGGAAATTAAGTGGTGGACCAAGTCAAAGATGGGGATTTGTTTTGATTTCAAATCCTATGAGATAGTATTTTGGAAAATCAAAACTCTTCCTCCCTTTTGTGTTGCCCTCCTCCCTTTTTTTCTCTAATATTCTCAGTAAAAAAGAGAAGGTTTTGGGCAACATTTCCTTCTAGTCCGATGATAAAAATTCTAGAGAGGGCGCTCAAGAGTTGGCACCCCTTTACTGGCCCTTTTTGGTCTTCCCTTGTCTAGTTTTTGACCTAAACAAGAACTCCTCTTCTCCTATATATTTAGGATGAATTTTGGCCTAAATTTTTTATGAAATATAAACTATTGAGAGAGCTTTGGGGTGTGTGAAAGTCAAGAAGAGAGAGTCCTTGAGCATTGGGGTTCCATAGAAACCAAACTAGGTGTCTTGGTGAGAGCAAAGAGAAGAAGAAGAGGGTCTTCTTCTAGGGTTGCTGTATTCATCTTTTTCCTTCATATTTCTTTGAGTTTTCTAAGAGCGTCTCATATCTGAAATCACCTCTCCCCATTTTGCTCTTTGGAAGTATCCAAACTAGAAGAAGAAGGCATCTAATCGATCATTAAAGAAAGATCAGCACAGTACTAGCATACTGTGCTGATTTCCTGCATCAGGACTTTTGATTGTGATTGTGGGCTCGTATGGATAACTCCTAGAGGTTGGACATGTGTACGGCTTGCAACTTCATCCTCAAGTCTTAATCAACAAGTTAGAATATCCAACTTGCACGATAATAGATCTGATCTATTATTTTTATACCTACATTATATGTAGTGTATATGAAAGTTGATATGATCAACATGTTTTAGTTACTTCTTTAGATTTTAATTTTTGATCTAATAACATGCCATGATCATATAATAGATCTTAGATTTAGAATATTTTTTAAAATTTAAAATTAATTTTAATTTATTTTAGTCTTTCATTGCCTGATCTTGTAAAAGTTTCAAGATCTAATCCTGAAATCCTAGATCAGGTTCCAACAAAAAATGGACAATAAGCAAAATAAAATTGACAAATAAAATTGGACAATAAGCAAAGCAAAATTGAAAAACAAAATTGGACAATAAACAAAAATAAAAATTAACAAAGGCAATAAGTAATTTAATTGTCAGGCTTCTCATGATGCTCCTTACTATTTTTTTATGCATGTTAGTCAAATAATTGAATATAATATTTAAGTAAGTTATGTATCATGTTCCTTCTAATACTTGAAACTCAATCAATGCCTTTTCATATTTTATTTTTGCTTATGCTCAAGTATTTTGTCATCATCAAAAAGGAGGAGATTGTTGTTCCAAGAATTGATTTTGATGATTACAAAATATTTGAGAAGATTACTAATGATTTAGGCTTGAAAAAAGATTTATTGTATTTAGGAACAAAATCATAATTTTACCAAGTTTTGATTTGAAAGTGTCAAGAGCATAAACAGAAGATTTGCGATCTATTGAAGGTAATTTCATATTTTTTTAAATTTATATTTTGAGAGAAAATTAATTTTTAAGAAAAAGGTTGATCCCTAACAAAAGGGATTGATTAGCATGCTTTTCTTTGGCTGGCACACCAAAGGTGATGATCCTGAGGTCGACATCTATGCCATAGGTCGATCCCAGGATCGACCTCTATTGTTTCTGCAAGCCAAAAATTAGAAACTAGGCATTTCTTGACTTCTGCCATAGAGGTCGAGGTCGACCTCTGCTATTTCTGCAAGCCAAAAAATAGAAACTGGACATTTCTTGACTTTTGCCACAAAAGCCAACTTTCTGCCATAGAGGTCGAGGTTGACCTCTGCTATTTCTGCAAGCCAAAAAATAGAAACTAGGCATTTTTTGAGTTTTTCCATAGAGGTCAATCCTGGCGTTGACCCCTGTGGAGAGGACGACCCCAGGGTCGACTCCTGTGAAGGAAAAACTCTGCAACATCTATTTTTCTATCAATTTTAGTCATATTTAATGCACATTTAAAGCACTCCAACGGCTCTAATCCTACCTAGATTTTTCTTAACACTTATTGAAGATATAAATGCTCAGAAAGGAGAGAAGAAAATAAGAGATTAAAGCATTCATTTCAGCTCTAAGTTAAAAGTCCTCTCCAAGCAAAGAAGCTTTTATTTCAAGCTTACCAACTTCTCAAGAGCTCATTCAAGTCTCCAACAACTTTGAGAGAAATCAAAAAAGCTTCCTTCTTTGTTGTGAAAAGTATTCTTAAGATTTTATTTGCTCATTAAGAGAGCTAAACTTGTATTTCATTGCCATTAACTCCTATACTCTGTTTTGTCTTGTTTTATGTTTTGGAAGGATTCCAAAACTTGGGAAGGTCTCTTCGTACCTTGAATTGGAGTGTGTAGGGTTGGCTTGTACCTAAAAAATAAGTGTGCTAGCTTGAGATAGCTAGGGTTGGAGGTTTTCAATGGTGTATTCAATTTGAATATGGTTAGTGGATTTAAATTCTCAAGTAGGAGCTTGGAGAGTGGATGTAGGTGCAAGATTGGCACCGAACCACTATAAATCTTGGTTGCTTGTGGTGTGCTTGCTCTCTCTCTCTCCATCTTTATTTTTATTAAATACTTGCTCACTGACTATTTATCTTTTCATCTCACTTAAATCACTCACCACATACTATTGGGAAATGTGTTCTAAAGCCCATCGTCAGCCTATTGATGGTTGAGCTATATTATATCTATAATTGATTCATTAAAAAATAAAATATATTTTTGATTTTTTTTTATCATAAAGTATTCATCTTCTAATAAACTTTATTATTATGATAAAGTTCTTAGAACTATTTAGCTTCGATAAAAAGAGAATTTATCAATTAGTCCTTAAATCTATTCATGATCAAATGATAGGTTGTTAATTAGGACGACAACGTCTATCAAGCATAGGTCCTGTATGCCGTATGAATTGGTTATCCTCTTAATCAAGGAGTGTGAAGACACCGGTATGGCATACAACTGAAATATATGGGTACATCATCATTCAACATGACCAACTCCAGAGCATTTTGCTGTCAAAAATGTCTCTGATGGAATATAGATATAAGTGTCCCTTAGATCTGATATCACCTCAGTAACTTGCAAGCAACTCACTATGCTTTGGTACTAGACTAACTGAATGTCTAATTTAGTAATAGAAGGCTTTTGGGCATAGTCAAGTACTTACAAAATCGGTGGATGATCAAGATGAAATTGACCACTCCAAGAGTTGGAGAAGAATGTATCACTGTATTTCAATATAGCAAAACCTTGACCAGGATAATCCATCAGATGGATTTGATATTTTAAAATATAATATGGACAACCTAATCAAAGTTGATAGTTGAACTCTGAGGTGTCCTATGAGTATTATGGTCAAGGGGATGAATTATATGGAAACTATATCCGCATGGATTCTAAGGATGTTGTTCTACACGTTCGATCTATCCGATCGTTGGGTATCATTGCTAGATGGTTAGTTTGATTGTTATAGAAATCTATTCTTGTGCTACTGACTTAGGTTTGGACTGATAAGATCACACACATTAGAGTTCATGATCCGATCGGATGGTTGATCAATGATTAAGAATCGTTCTAGGGTTAAACAATCAATACGATTGAGTTTAACCTAGTGCAAGAATTGCAGGAGGATCGATTAGTAATTTGATTGCTAATTGACTTAATTTGATTAAGCCAAAGGATTAAAATTAATTATAATTAAATATAATTTAATTAGATTTAGTTTGGGCTTGATTGGATCAAGTCTAATTGACTTATTGGATAAGCCAAGTGCAAGGAAGAACTAGTCCTAGCTCAATTAGGACTTGGGTCAACCCAATTTCTAATCTAATTAAAAATTAAATTAAAATTAAATCTAGTTTAATCTAATTTAATTAGGTTCTTCTTTGTATTAACACCTATTTTAATTAGGTTAAATAAATTTTGATTTTATTTGGTCCAAAGATCAAGTTGGACTAAGTCAAATTGGAAGTTGTAGTGAGACTAGGACTTGTATCAACCCAATCTTTAATTTAATTAAAAATTAAATCAAAATTAAATTTGATTTAATTTGATTTAATTAAGATCTTGGTTGGATTAAGACCTATTCTAATTGGATTGAAATAAATCTGATTTAATTTGGTTAAAAAATTTTGTTTGACCAAGTCAAATTGGAAGTCCTAGTATGACTAGGACTTCCCTCCTTGCGCCACCTTAGCCCCAACGCCCCCCCCCCCCCCCACCGCCCACTCCTACTTTTTAGGATTTTTTTTATGGAAAATCCTCTCCCCTGGCCCTCTCATGCACGCCCTTCTCTTCCTTTCCTATTTACTTGGGAATTAGTTAAGGACCAAGTCAATACATGGAAAGTTATTGTGGTATTGGACTCTATATGACTCTTCCCTTGTGTGCCGCCCCCACCCTGATTTCTTCTCTAATTTACATGGTAAAAAGAGGAGTTTTTGTGGGCTCTTTTGTGGTGGCCCATGGCATGGGATGAGGAGGGGTGCCCCTAGGTGTTGGGTGCCCCAACAACTTGCCATATATGGTCCTACCTTGTCTAAAAATTTAACCTAGACAAGGCTCTTCCATAACTTATTATTTAAAATAAAGTTTTGCTTGAATTTTTTATGAAACATAGACCTTTGAGAGACAATTTGGATTTGTGAAAATCAGAGGGAAAGGATTCTTGGGCTTTGAGATTCAATAGATACAAAAATAGGTGTCTAGGTGAGAGCAAAGAGAAGAAGAAGAGGGTCTTCTTCTAGGGTTGCTATGTTCATCATCTTCCTTCCTTCTTCCTTAGATTTTCTAAAAGAGTCTTAGATCTAAAACCTCTACCTTCTCCTCTTCGGAAGAGTCCAAATCCAGAAGAAGGAGGTATCTGATCGACCATCGAAGAATGATTAGCACAATACTAGCATACTGTGTTGATTTCCTGTATCGGAATTTCTGATTGTGCTCGTGGACTCTTATGGATGACTCCTAGAGGTCGGACATATGTGCGACTCACAACTTCATCCTCAAACCTAGATCAGAAAGTTAGAATGTCTAACTTGCACAGGTAATAGATCTAATCTATTGGTTTTATAGCTGCATTAGATGTAGTATTGTAACATGTTGATGAGATCAACATGTTAATTTTTTGTTTATGTTTTTAATTTTTTATTTAATATCATGCCTTGATCATGTAATAAATCTTAGATCTAGAATATTTTTATAATTATTTAAATAAATATTTAATTTATTTAAGTCTTTCGCTGCATGATCTTGAAACTATTTCAAGATCAATCCATGAAACCTTAGATTTGATTCCTTCAATTGGTATCAGAGCTAGGTTCTTATTACATGATTTTCTTGAGCATATTTAGATTATTTATTAGATTAGATATAATTTATAATCTAATTATTAAATCTAAAATTAAAAATTTAGATCTCACGAACTGCCATAAAATTGTCCTACTATAAGGTTTATCCCTTATAGTGAAAATGTTGTCCTAGTTCATGATGATCTATTCTTAATCATAAATTTATTAGATTTGATCTAATTTTATTTATAATTTAATAAATTTAAAATAGTTTTAGATCTAAAAATAAAGTTTTTAAATTGCATGGACTGCTATAAGATTGTCCTGCTATAAGGTTTATCCCTTACAGTGAAAAGATTATCCTAGTACGTGCTGATCTAAAACATTGATCATAAAATTTTAGATTAGATATAAAAAATTTTATTATCTAATTAAAAATATTTTAATCTAATTTTAATCATCATAAATATGTTAGATTTGATCTAAGTTGATTTATGATTGATTGGTGTTGAAACTATTTCAATTACATGAACCTGTTTAGATTAGATATAAAGTAGATTCATATTTATGTTACTTGCATTTTGATTATGAATCAAACATGCAATTTGATTGACAGAACCATGTTGTAAAAATATTTTACAAATATAAAATTATTTTTGAAAAGTCGAACCCCAACCCTCAGTCCAAAACTTAATTAAGAATTATGAAGTTGTTTGATCAGGATCTAGAATTGTAAATTGAAGATCCTAAGACACAAATCATAACACATTGGGTTAAATGGTTTAGTGGAGATTAGATCCATTAATTAGGTTAGACATAGGATTAGATTAAAGAATGGACTTAATTAGAAAATTGACTAAATCTAATCAATTATTATCTTAGATTAGGTCAAGGATTCTCTAGATCAATTAAAATAGTTGTAGTTGGTTAAGTTTATGTCTTTAACGAGACCCAAGATGGACTTGATTCTTGGCTATGAGATCTAGCATGAACTGTTAGGTTGATCTAATTAAAACTAATTAAACTAGTTGGTGTCTAAGGTAAATCAGATCGGTAGTCTTTAATTGGCAGCCCGCTTACTTGGTCATTTCTAATGGTGTCTAAGGCAAGCTTTGGCAGACCCTCCCATTGATCGAACTTACCTAGCCTCTTAATGAAGTTATATTTTGATCGGATCACTTGACTATTTAAGCTAACCCATGTCAGCTAGGTAAATCAGTATGACTGATTTAGGTGCTCCTTGACTAGCCTATTAATGGTCTCTCTTATGCTGACTTGATGAAGTCAGTGAAAAAATCATGATAAGCTGGTTCATCTGACCCTCTTTCTCTTAATCAAATCAATTAAATTTTTTAAATATATTAGGTCCATAAAATGAAATAGTTATGGTGATAACTAGATCATAGCCTCCCACTAAGTGGATGATAGTGGATCCATTAGTTGAATAATCATTGGAGGCTCATAGGCCTGGTGCTTATCCGCTAATGAAATTTTCATTCATAATATGATTTCTTGGATGCGTCTCTCTAAATGATGGCTAGGTTGATCAATCATAGTTGGGCTTAATTATTCATTAGTTAGATGGACCAAGTATGATCATGTTAATGGTTGAACCTAACCAAGACTTTCAGTAGAGTTCCTAGCCTACTGAAAGGATACTTGAGGTAAAATTAAATTACTAAAAATTATTTGAAGAAATAATTGGTTATGAACCTATCCTTAGATGTACATGGGTTGACCAACCATAGTTGGACTTGTGTGCAGTCTATATGGATTCTAGTACCCACTAAGAAATTAGGGTAATTTCTCGAATTTGAGGTAGAGGCTATCGGTTTGAATAAAATAGTGAGGGATCTTTTAATTAAAATTTAAATCTTTAGATTTAATGAATCAATTACTAATTAGGCTTTTGGTTCTCCTTTATGCAGTTAAACCTAAACCACAGTTGCTCCATTCACTATTAGATAATGATTAACTTATGGGACCTAACTTCGATAATAAAAATCGGAAGTTGAATGTTATTCAGCAGTACGAAGTGGTTTGTGCTGGGGTCTCTATGTCCAATTTAAATATAAGATCCAAGAATAACCTAGATCAGGCAGAGTGCTTCCATTATAAGAAGTAGGAGAATTGGAAGAGAAATTATCCTCAGTGTCATGATTTCCATGACCACAACAGATTGAATAAGAGAAATGAGCAAGTAGTTACTGATCAAGGATGTTATATGATAATACCTTATAATTTCTCTATTTGTGATACTTCTACTTAGATATTGGATACCAAAAGTCCAGTCCATATTTGTAATACATTGCAAGAACTTCAAATTAGTAGAAGATTTGAGAATAATGTGTGATTCCTGAATGTTGGAGATGAAGGAACTAGATCTAGAATTTCATGGGTGGATCTTAAAACTTTTCAAGATCATGTAATGGAAGACTTAAATAAATTAAATATTTATTTAAATAAATATGTAAATACCTAGATCTTAGATCTATTGCATGATTAAGGCATGATATTAAATTAAAAATTAAAATCAAATAAGAAAGTAAAGGGTTGATCAAATTAACCTAGATCTACACTACATCAAATGCAGATATGAAGTTTATAGATCATATCTATCATCTAAGCAAGTTAGATATTCTAAATTATTAATATAGGCTTAAGGATGAAGTCATGAGCCACACATGCATCTCACCTCTAGGAGTCGTCCACACGAGCCTACGATCTCTGATCTGAAGTTCGATGCAGAAAATTAGCACAGCATGCTAGTAATATGCTGATCTTTCTTCGATAATCGATCCGATGCTTCCTTCTTTGAAATTTGGACTCTCCAAAATATAAAAAGGAAGAATAGAGTTTACTAATCTGAGACTCTCTTAGGAAAAACTCAAAAAAGGAGGAGATATTGAAAATAAAACAGCCCTAGAAGAAGATCCTTTTCTTCTTCTCTTTTCTCTCACCTATACACCTAGTTTGGTGCCTATGGAACCCCCACACCCAAGGACCCTCATCCTTTGGTTTTTGCACACCCCAAACCTCTCTAAAATCTCTATATTTTATAAAAAAATTAAAATAAAATTCATCCAATAAATAGAGAAAAAGAAGAGTTCAAGTTAGATCAAAATCCTAGACTAGGAATATCCAAACATGGAAAGTTGTTGGGGCACCCAACTCTTGGGCGCCTCCTCCATAATTATTGGTGTGGACCAGTAGGAGAGGGAGCACAAAAAAAGAGATTTTTTCCATAGAATAAGAGAAGAATTAATTAAAAGAGGGGGTGGCAGTCAAGGGAAGGTATTTTGGTTAACAAGGATTCTATCTCATAGAATCCTAAGCAAAACAAACTCTTCTTTTGATTTAGTCTTGCAACAAATTGCCTTATGAGAAAAGAAGAAGAAAAAGAGGACATGAGAAGCTAAGGGAGTGGAGAATTTTCACGTAAGAAACAAAACAAAAGGAGCATGGGACATGAGGATTAAGTGGCGCAAGTGATAGAGAGTCCTAGTCACACTAGGACTCCTGTTTTGACTTGGTCAAATAAAATCTTTTAACCAAATAAAATCAAGATTAAACCAACTCAATTAAATAAGGCCCTAACCTATTAAAATTAGATTAAATTAGATTCAATTCTGATTTATTTTCTAATCAAATTAGAAAATTATATTAATCTGAATCCTAGTTAGACTAGGACTAGTTCTTCCTTGCACTTGGCATATCCAATAAACCAATTGGACTTGATCCAATCAAGTCCAAACTAAATCTAATTAAATTATATTTAATTAGACTTAATCTCAATCTATTAGCTTAATTAAATTAAGCTAATTAGCAATCCAATTGCTAATCAATCCTCCTATAACACTTGCACTAGGTTAAACACCAATCGTATTGATTGTTTAATCCTAAAATGATTCTTAATCATTGATCAAGCATCTGATCAGATCGTAAGCTCTAATATGTGTGACTTCATAGGTCCAAACCTAAGTTGATAAAATAGGAATAAATTTTTGTACTAATTGAAGTGACCATCTAGCAATGATACCTGACGGTCGGATAGGTCGAAAGTGTAGAACACCATCCTTAGAACCCATGCGGATATAGTTTCCATATAATTCATGCCCTTGGCCATAATGCTTGTAGGACACGTCAAAATTTAACTATCAACTTTGATCAGATTTTCCACATTATATTTCAAAATATCAAATCCATCTGATGGATTATCCTAGCCAAGGTTTTGCTACATTGGAATACAGTGATACATTTTTCTCCAACTCTTGTAGTGGTCAATTCCATCTTGATCATACTTCAACTTTGCAAGTATTTGACTATGCCCAAAAGCCTTCCGTTGCTGAATTAGAAATTCAGTTAGTCCGATACCAAAGCATAATGAGTTGCTTGCAAGTCACTGAGGTGATCTTAGGTTTAAGGGATACTTATACCTATATCCCATCAGAGATATTCTCAATAGTAGAATTCTCTAGAGTTGATTATGTTCAATGATAATGTACCCATACATCTCACCTGTATGCCATACCAGTGTCTCCACACTTCTTGGTTAAGAGGACAACCAACCTATATGGCATATAGCGACCTATGCTAGATAGATGCTGTTGTTGTAATTAACAGTCTTTCATTTGGTCATGAATAAATTTAAGGACTAATCGATAAATCTTCTCTTTATTAAAACTAAACAGTCCTAAGAACTTAATCACAATAATGGAGTTTATTAGAAGTTGTAAACTTATGATGAAAATTATGCCAAATTATTTTTATTAATTAATAAATTAATTATAATTATAAAATAGCTCAACCATCAATAGGCTGATGATTGGCTTTGGAACATAATTTCCAATAACTCCCACTTATCCTAAAGCCACTCGGCATAGTTTGTAATACCCATCTTCGACTTATGGTTGTCGAACTCCTTGATTGCCAAGGCTTTATTGAAGGGCTCAGCTAGATTCTCCTTTCTATCGATCTTTTGAAGGTTGACGTCATCATGATTCACGATCTCATGGACCAAATGAAAGTGGCACAGAATGTGCTTTGTCCGTTGGTGTGTTTTCAATTTCTTTGCTTGAGCTATGGCGCTAGTGCTGTCGCAATAGAACAGGACTGGACCATCAATAGAGGGTGCTACTTCGAGCTTGGTGATAAACTTCCTCAGCCACACAGCTTTCTTTGCTACATCTGATGCTGTCATGTACTCTACTTCATAAATAGAGTTAGTCACTGTATGCTACTTGAAATTTTTCTAGCAGATGGCTCCACCATTTAGAGTAAAGATATATTCTGACATACTTTTTCTACCATCATGGTTAGATTGAAAGCTAGAGTTTGTAAACTCCACAAGCTTCAGATTTGACTCATCATAAACTAACCATTGGTCATTAATATTTCTCAAATACTTAAGGATGGTTTTAACCACCTTCCAATGATTTTCTTCAAGATCAGACTGGTATCTACTCACTACTCCTAGTGAGTATGCCACGTCTGGTTTCGTACATTCATTGCATACATAATAGACCCCACTACCAAAGCATATGGGATTCTACTCATATGCTCTCTCTTCAGGAGTTATCGAACAATTCTTCTAAGAGAGAGAAATTCCTTGGCCTATCGAGAGATTAAAGGGAAAACCCTTTTTTCTGGTTCAGGTTCGTTCAGATCTGATTGGATCAAGAGGAATTTTTTAAAATTTCTTCTCTTAGATCCAAATTAGATCTGAGACTCTTCAGATCTGATCTTATTGATCTGATAAAATAAAATAAAATAAAATCTAATTTAATAATACCTTTGTTATGGGTAATCCTATTATCCTATGATGATCTTGATGTTTGCTTGAGGTTCTGGATGTAGCCACGCAAGCGTCTGGCCTCTACCGATATCCACTCTGGTAGGATCTAAAGATTTTTTCCTTCTCAATCTGTCCTTCAAAAATTAGATCTAGATCTAATCTTGAAGGTCTTCAAAATAACTTTTAAAGATCAACCATTGTCTCTTGCAGTAGTGCTGCCTTCTTCCTTTCTTATCGCCTTTCTCTTGCTTGGATTGGACCAAACTCGAGCTCAAAAACTCTTGAATGTGGGTAGGAGAGAGAGGACCTGAAGGTGGCATGGAGAGGGAGGGAGAGAAGCTTTGTGGCATGGGTAAAGAAAAAAATCTCTTAATTCTAGGCATAGATAGGGTTTATATAGACCCTACTGCACCATGCAGTGCCATATCATCTCGATCACTCACGGCTCTTTATGCAATCAGATCTAAGTCTGATTGGTGAGATGATATCATCTGATCCAATTAGATTGGAGTCCCTCATAAACCTCCTTAGGTGGCATCAAGACTGGTCAAACAGGACTCCTTAGCGCCACCTAATTTGAAATCATGAAGCAACCAGGAGTCCCATCTGTATGGGACTCTAGGCATGATCCTTATGGGGTGCATGCCACCCTAGGTGTGCACCCCTTCCTTTCTTCTTTTTAGCAGGGGGACAAAGCCCCATGTTCTCTCCTATGGGTGCATGATACGTGAGCAAATGTCTAAGTATCAAAGGTCAACATTTGACCAAAATCCAAGGACAAGATTTAGCAGGTGATGGAAAATGGTAGGTGTTGTCTCAAATTTATCTCATAAATTAAGACAACCCTTTTTTGACTTGAAAAAGCTCTAGTCAGACCAAGTAAAGGTTCTTGAGTGAGCCCAAACACATTTGGCTCAATCGAGATAAGCTTTAATGATTATTGAAGGAGAACATTAGGCTCAATTGTGTGCAAGCATGATTTTCTTGAACCTAATTGAATCTTATTCAAATCAATTGAACTGGATTAATCTAATTGATGATATCCAAATCCAAACCCTTATTTGTGTGATCTAGTTAGGTTTAGTTCCATATGGTGATGGGATATGTCGTGATCTCTATCATTGACATCATCAAAATACCTTTCGATGGATCAGAACTTTTTTGATTCAGACAACTACTATGATCGATCATCCAAATCATTCTAATTGCTCCCAAAATCCATCAGAATTGAAAATAAACCTCTTGGTGTACTTATCTGTGTGATTAAGTTCCTCTATCTTGAGTCTCGATCGGATTAGGGTTAAGATGATCTCGTCAAATCCTAATTTTCGTCATGTGAATTAATCATTCGATTCAAGTCTAATGTAAAATCCTATTAGAAACTCTTTCTACTATTTCACTGTACCATGGCCATGGGCTTATGGACTTGATTCTCATGATCATTGTAGGGCTGCTCCTCATCTATTGAGGTAGATAGTTTCCTAATCGATGCAATCCAATTCCTATAATGAACATGGTATAGCCAACATACACCTCAGGATTCCAAATGACTAGGAGATTGAGTTATGGTATAGTCAAACTAGAACACCCTCAAAGTGAACTGCTGATGCACCTCAGGTCAAAGAATCAGACACACCACTGCAGCTTCGAACCAGTCATTGACGAGAAGGTAGACTTCCTTATGACTGCTCGAGGTGGTCATGCTTAGAGCCCTCGTTCTCTAATGAGTACCTATACTCTCGCTTCGGTGTCTCTACACCATAGACTCAAGACTCATCCATCCTAAAGAAGCGATCGTACACCAACCTTCTGGATCAATCACCATCCTCATGATGATCCTATGATCGAGAGCATTTTATGAGATAAAAATAAAAATTCATGTCTTAAATTTTTAACTCTTGAAAATATGAACCATCATTACCATTAACTCAAGGGATGTATCACAAGCACTTTCAAATACACATTATAATAGAAAATAATTCATTTTATTATTTATAGTCAAAATTATAATTTTATCCTTAGATGTGTATTACAAGTGTCAACCAATTTTAGTTTCTAGGGCACACATATCTAACAAACTCTCACTTGATCTAAAGTCAATTGGCTATAAATCTAAGTCCCATCTTTTCAAGGTGAGCTTTGATTTTCTGCTAGCCCAATGACTTTGTGAGTGGATCTGCCATATTCTATGTAGAGTTGACTCTCCTGACCTCGACATATTCTTTCTCGAGGTAATCACAGATGAGGTGGTATCACCGCTCAATGTGTTTGGATTTCTGGTGAGACCTCAACTCCTTAGCAAGGGCTATGGTGCCATTATTATCATTGTATAGAGGATTGGAATCAGATGGCATCACTCCGATCTCTACGATAAATTTTTTGTACTAAAATGCTTCCTTCGCAGCATCTGATGCAGCAATGTATTCTGCTTCCATGGTGGAATCTGCTATCACTGTCTGCTTGGAACTCTTTCAACTGATAGCACCACCATTACACATAAATAGACTCCCAGATGTCGACTTTCGATCATCTATATTGGACATAAAATCTGAGTCTGTATACCCCTGGACTTGGAGTTCTCCATTACCAAAAACCAACAATATATCCTTAGTTCTTCTCAAGTACTTAAGGATACATTTCATAGAAGATTGGTGTTCTTCATCTAGATTCGACTGATATCTGCTCGTGACACTCACAGCATGGGCTATATCAGATCGTGTACATAACATGGCATATATGAGGCTCCTTTTTGCTGAAGCATAAGGGATCTTGCTCATGCGTTCAATCTCCTCAAGTGTGTTGCAACACATTTTCTTAGAGAGATGAATGCCATGTCTGAAGGGTACCAATCCTCTATTAGAGTTTTCCATGCTAAACCTCTTTAACACTTCCTCTATGTACATCTTCTGTGAAAGACCTAGCATCCTATTGGGTCTATCTCTATAGACCTTGATTCCTAGAATGAAGGATGCTTCTCCTAGATCTTTCATAGAGAATTCTTTAGATAATCACATTTTAACTATGGTCAACATGGGAATATCATTCCCAATAAGGAGGATATCATCTACGTGAAGAGAAAAATCAGATTTTTCCAGATTAGGTTCGTTCAAATCTGATTGGATCGAGAGGCATATTTCAAAAAATTTTTCTTTGATCCAAATCAGATCTTGATATTTTCAGATCTGATTCTTATTATTTTAATAAATAAAATAAAATAAGATAAATTAAATCAAATTTAATTTACCTGATTTGGGTAATCCTATTACCCTGTAGATGATCCTGATTGCAGCGGAAGGTTCTGGATCTAGCCACGCAAGCGCCTGGCCTCTACCGGTATCCACTCGGGTTGGATCTGGAGATCCTCTTCTTCTCTATCACACCTCCAAAAATTAGATCTGGATCTGATCTGGAGGATCTTCAAAACTCCTTTTGAAGATCTGCAGTCGTCCTTTGCAGCAGCGCAGCCTTCTTGCTTTTGATCGCCTTTCTTGATCTCTGAATCGCACCAACCAAGTCCCAAAACTTTTTGGACGTGGAGAGGAGAGAGGGAGAAGAAGATGGCATGGAGGAGGGGAGAGGCAGCCTTGGGGCATGGCTAGAAAAAATCTCTCTTCAAATTGGGTTGGGCGCAGGGTCTTATTTATAGACCTACTTGTGATCCAACTCCTCTTCCTCCCAACCAATCACAACCCTTTGTGAAATCAGATCTAAATCTGATTGGTGGGAATAGAGATCCCCTGGATTCCTCCTTAGAGGGCCCTAAGACCAGTCAAAGACTGGTCAAAGTCTTAGGTAAGAACTCTAATTTGGAATCCAAAAGGAGAGGTGGAGTCCTTGTCCAACAAGGACTCCTAGGCGCCTCTACCAACTTGGGCTCACGCCACCCTTGGCGTGCGCCCTTCTCCTTGCCAGGTTCTGGCAGGGGGACAGGCCCCCACCAGCTCTCCAATAGGTGCATGACATGTGGTCAAAAGTCAAAGTGTCAATGTTTGACCAGTCAAAGGTAGACTTTTGACCAAAGTCAAAGAACAAGAAATGGCAGGTGACCAAAAATGGCAGGTAATGTCTTACAAAATAAGACAACCTTTTCTGACTTGGACAACCTCCAGTCAGACCATATGAAGGCCTCTGATTGAGCACAAACTCCTTTGGCTCAGACAGGACAACTTATTTATGATAGTAAAAGAAGAACGTTAGGTTCAATCGAGTGCTAGCACGATTTCCTTGAACCTAATTGAATCTCATTCAGATCAATTGAACTAGATCAGTTCAATTGATGATCACCAGATTCAAACCCTTGTTTGTGTGACCCAGTTAGGTTCAGTTCTGTATGGTAATGGGATATGTCATGATCTCTATCATCGACATCATCGAAACTCCTTTCGATGGATCAGAACTCTTCTGATTCGAACAGCTAGAATGATCGATCATCTAAATCATTCTAATTGCTCCCAAAATCCACCAGTGACACCTAGCAGTATATGGTGGCAACCCATCAGAGCTGAATGCGAACCTCTTGGTGCAGCTACCTGTGTGATTAAGTTCTTCTATCTTGAGCCCCGATCAGATTAGGGTTAAGGTGAACTCGTCAAACCCTAGTCTCTGTCATATGATGTAATCATTCGATTCGAAGTCCAATGTGAAAATCTAAATAGAAACTCTTTCTATTATTTCACTCTGCCATGGCCATGGGCTTCTGGACTTGATTCTCATGATCATCATAGGGCTGCTCCTCTACCACCGAGGTAGATAGATTCCATCTTGATGCAATCCAGTTCCTACAATGAACATGCTATAGCCAACATACACCTCAGGGTTCCATATGGCTAGGAGACCGAGTAATGGTGTAGTCAAACTATAACACCCTCAAGGTGAACTGCCGATGCATCCTCAGGTCAAAGAACAGACACACTACTGCAGCATCGAGTCAGTCATTGACGAGAAGGTAGACTTCCCTAATGACTACTCGAGGTGGTCACGCTCAGTGCCCTCGTTCTCTAACGAGTACCTGTACTCTCGCTCCGGTGTCTCCACACCGTAGACTCAAGACTCATCTACTAAAGAGAAGCGATTGTACACCAACCTTCCGGATCAATCACCATCCTCGTGATGATCCTATGGTCGGGAGCATTTTATGAGTTAATAATGATTATTCATGTCTTAAATTTTCAACTCTTGAAAATATGAATTATCATTACCATTAACTCAAAGGATGTATCACAGACACTAAATACACATATGTGATAGAAAATAACCCATTTTATTGATTTATAGTCAAAATTATAATTTTGCCCCTAGAAGTGTATTACAAGTGTCAGCCAATTCTGGCTTCTAGGGCACATATATCTAACAATCTCCCACTTGTCCTAAAGCCAATTGGCTACAAGTCTAAGTCCCATCTTCTCAAGGTGGGCTTCGATCTTCTGCTGGCCCAACGGCTTTGTAAGTGGGTCTGCCACATTATCTGCGGAGTTGACTCTCTTGACCTCGAACGTAACCCTTCTCGAGGTAATCGCGGATGAGGTGGTATCGCCGCTCAATGTGCTTGGATTTCTGGTGAGACCTCGGCTCCTTAGCAAGGGCTATGGCGCCATTGTTGTCGCAGTATAGAGGAATGGCATCTGATGGCATTACTCCAATTTCTGCAGCAAACTTCTTGTACCAGAATGCTTCCTTTGCAGCCTCTGATGCAGCGATATATTCTGCTTCCATGGTGGAATCTGCTATCACAGTTTGCTTGGAACTCTTCCAGCTGACAGCACCACCATTGCACACAAACAGACTCCCAGATGTCGACTTTCGATCATCTATATCGGACATGAAATCCGAGTCTGTGTATCCCTGGACTTGGAGTTCTCCATTACCAAAGACCAACATCATATCCTTAGTTCTTCTCAAGTACTTAAGGATACATTTCACAGAAGTCCAGTGTTCTTCACCTGGATTTGACTGATATCTGCTTGTGACACTCACAGCATGGGCTATATCAGGTCGTGTACATAGCATGGCATACATGAGGCTCCCTATTGCAGAAGCATAAGGGATCTTGCTCATGCGTTCTATTTCCTCAGGTGTGCTAGGGGCACATCTTCTTGGAAAGATGAATACCATGTCTGAAGGGTATTAATCCCCTCTTAGAGTTTTCCATACTAAACCTCTTTAGTACTTCCTCTATGTACATCTTCTGTGAAAGTCCTAGCATCCTATTCGGTCTATCCCTATAGACCTTAATTCCTAGAATAAAGGATGCTTCACCTAGGTCTTTCATGGAGAATTCCTTGGACAACCACATTTTGACTGATGTGTCAACATGGGAATATCATTCCCAATAAGGAGGATGTCATCCACGTACAATACGAGGAAGACAACAGCGCTCCCACTGACCTTTTTGAAAACACATGGTTCCTCTTCATTTTTGATGAAACCAAACTTTTTGATCACATCATTGAAACGAGTGTTCCAGCTCCGAGATGCTTGCTTAAGTCCATATATGGACCTTTGCAGCTTGCAAACCTTGTGATCAGTATCACTGGATGTGAAACCTAGCGGCTGTTCCATATAGATATCTTCCTCAAGATATCCATTTAAGGAATGCCGTTTTCACGTCCATTTGCCATATTTCATAATCGAAATAGGCTGCAACAGGCAAGCAATGTGCGGATGGATTTTAGCATAGCTACTGGGGAAAAGGTATCCTGATAGTCAATGCCTTCGCGTTGACTATAACCTTTTGCCACTAGTCTAGCCTTGAATGTCTCCACATTCCCATCTGCACCAATCTTTCTCTTGAAGATCCATTTACACCCAATAGGTACTATACCTTCTGGTGGATCTACCAAGGTCCAGACTTGGTTTGAGTGCATCGAGTCAATTTCTGACTTCATTGCCTCTAAGCCATTTCTCGGAGTCGATATCTGATATCGCCTCGTTGTAGGTTTTGGGATCATCACCATGAGCACCATTACCTATGAGGAACATTTTCCTCTACATCCTCTGAAATAATACCTAAGTATCTTTCAGGGGGACGGAAAACTCTTTCCGATCTACGAGGTGGAGGAGGTAGTGTTCTTATTGGCTCAACCTGATTTGGTTCCAATTGGTCCTTAGCTCGTTGCTACTTGTGAGACTTTCTCATCAAGCTTAATCTGCTTTCCAATGCCGCTATCTTGAATAAACTATTTTTCAAGAAAGATGGCATGTCGACTCACAATCACATTGTGGTCTTCTGGAATGTAGAAATAGTATCCTAATGACTCTTTAGGATATCCTATGAATCGAGCTCTGAAAGGACCTAAACTCTAACTTGTCCGCTTGTTGTCTTTTGACATGAGCCGGACAACCCCAAATTCTGAGATGACTCAGACTTGGTTTCTTACCGTGCCATATCTCATACGGTGTGGTAGGAACGGTTTTAGAGGGAACCCTATTCAGTAGATAGATTGAAGTTAACAAATGAGTGTCCCCAAAGAAAATCAGGGAGGTCTGTGAAGCTCATCATGGATCGAACCATATCCAATAGAGTCCGATTTCTCCATTCTGAAACCCCGTTGAGTTGAGGTGTTCCTGGTGGAGTCCATTGAGAGACTATGCCATTTTTCCTTGAGATAGTCTAGGAATTTCCCGGCTAAGGTATTCACCTCCTCGATCTGATCGAAGAACCTTAATGGGTTTTTCAGTTTGTTTTTCTACTTCATGTCTGAATTCTTTGAACTTTTCAAAAGCTTCAGACTTGTGTCTCATAAGATACACATACCCATACCTAGACAGATCATCGGTAAAGGTAATGAAGTAGACAAAATTGCCTCTAGCCGGCACATCAAATGGGCCGCACACATCAGTATGTACTAGGGCAAGGAGATCTGTGGCCCTCTTCCCCATGTCCTAACAAAAGGGAGTTTAGTCATTTTGCCTTGAAGACAAGATTCACAAGTTGGATATGACTCGAAAGTCAATGGACTCAATAGCCCATTTTTCTCCAATTTGTTAATCCTATCTTCTGCTATATGACCTAATCTCAGGTGCCATAGATATCTATCATTTGGACTATCCCTAGGTCGTTTGGCATTCACGTTTTGCTCGATAGTTAAAAATAGGTACATCAATATGTAACTGATAAAGACCATTAATAAGGAAACCATTTGCAATTTTATTTCTTTCATAAAGAATGTTACAATGGTCCTTAAGAAAACTAATCACATAGCCTTCTAATGCTAAGCATGAAACAGAAATCAAATTCCTGCTAGCTGCAGGCACATAATAACAGTCTTTTAAAACTAAGTCTAAACCAGATGGTAATCGAAGAGGGTATGTTCCCACGGCTACTGCAGCAACTCTTGCTCCATTACCGATGCGTAGGATCATGTCTCCATCCCTCAGCCTCCTGCTATCCTCAAGACCCTGCATGAAAGTGCACAAGTGAGCACTAGAACCAGAGTCAAGCACCCAACTGGATGCAGAAGAAACCGTAAGGTTAGACTCAATAACGAGCATACCTCCAGAAGGACCTTCCTTCTTCTTTAGGGTGGCCAGGTAAGTAGGGCAGTTCCGCTTCCAGTGGCCGTCATTGTTGCAATGGAAATACTTTTCTTTGTCAGCGGCCTTCTTCTTCAGCTCTGCCTTTTTCTTCTTTCCTCCTTCCACCTTCTGCTTTTTCACAGACTTCTTCTTCTTTCCAAAAGACTTTCTCTTGGAAGAAGTCCATTCCATAGCAAGCACTGAGCCTTTAGAACCTTTCATGGAAAGCTCAGCGGTAACCAGCATGTTCATAAGTTCGGCCAAGAATTTTGAAGTTTATGCATATGGTAGTTCATGATGAACTTGCCCATATGCATCAGTCAAGGATTGCAGAATTATATCATTCTGCAGATCCAAGTCCAACTTCACACCGAGCTTCTCAAGCTCTTCCAAGTCCTTGATCATCATCAGACAATGATCTTGGACTGACTGCCCATCATGCATCTTAGCCTTAAAAAGTCATTTAGTGACTTGATACTTGGCTGCGCGACTCTGTTCACCAAACATCTCCTGTAGGTGAGCCAACATTTGGCGAGCAGTCCTGATATCTTCATGTTGGCGCTGAAGCTCATCAGACATCGAGCCCAACATGTAATATCTGGCCTTATTATCTTCGTCTATCCACTTTTCCAGAGATGCTCTCTGTTCAGTGGATGGACGGGCTGGTAAGGTGGGAGGGTCCTGGTCCAATACATGGGTTAACTTCTCAAAACCCAAAATAATTTTGTAGTTCCTGAGCCAATCCTTTATAATTGGGTCCAGGTCAGTCTATGTGTGTCCAGGATACGTGCTAATGGGTTGGATGCAGACATTTTTCTGTAGAGAGTCAAAGATTCTAGTTAGATACTGTAATTATGACTTGACCAATTTATTTAGGAATTTTATTTTTAAACAAATTAGCTCCCACTATTTTCTCGGATCCCTACACTCCCTCTGTAGAGATGCAAAAATCTCCATGATTAATGATTTCTAGTGGGTGGTGCGGTCTCACCAACTGACTCATCACCTCACCTAACAGTTATTGGTGATGGGTTAGCCAATGAGTGAACAACTCTTGTTCAATGATTCTCTAATCATGGTGCACCCAAACTTGGTCTCTAATTCATGAATCTCACCGTATCCGAAATATTGATCCACTCCTTAGTTAAGTCAGACCCACCATTTGCATAGACTGGGTTCCTAATTGAGTCTCTCACCGTATCCAAATATTGAGCCCAACTCATCCTCCAGCCCATAGCATCCAATGCCTAATAGACATGGTTGCATCTTCCCGGTGCAACTGAGCCACTGTATCCAGCCGAGAACAATCAACCCCGGGAAGGGCCCGCACATCTACAATGGTGGAAGACCTCAGACTTAATCTTTTCTTAGGGAGAATTGATTCAGGTCTCATTAAACTAGACTTGGCATAGTCATAACAATTATGACTAACCTAGTGGCATGGGTTAGCTCGGATTATTGACCACCTCAGATCAGAACTGTGTCAACAGATATGGCCAGGTAAGTGAGACCGGTGGAAGGAATATGCCATTAACTCGTACAAGAACGCATTCAGGTCGAGTAGCTTCCAATTAAAAATCCAGTCGGTCGTATGTGCCAAACTTACCTTAGACACCAAATTGTTGAGTCCAGAACCAATTGGGTTAGCCTACAATCCAGACTCTAACCTCTGAGCCTAATTAGGTCTTGCTTGATCGTGACTCGTGACTCGATCTTGACCCAGACTTAATCCTATTAGGCTGGTCAATTTAAGCATTGTTGATCCCATCTAACCAACTCTTGATTCGGTTTGATCAACCGCTTAGACCTAATTGAGCTACCCAAGCCCGAACCCAGTATTATGAATATGTCTTAGATCTGAAAATTCTCAATTTTAGACCTAATTAATATTTCCATAATCTTAATTCTTAATTAAGTAGGGTTCATAAACAAAATATGCACAATAAATCCTAGGGTTTCAGGATCTAGGGTTTTGCAGAAAGTAAGTTTTGGGTTTCTGATTAAGGACGAACACGCAGCACCCCTACACATCATAAGAACACCCCATCGAATGGGAAGAGAGGGCCTTTAAACCCTTCTTCGTTCTTATGACCGGACGGCCAAGAGGAACGCCTTAATCAGGAACATGCAATACTACAAAACAGTTTTAGATCTATATCATATATCTCATATACAAATTAGATCTAATCATGGCATATTTTGCATACATCTCATGTATCAATCATGCATATTTTTCAGATCTAAATTATCTCATAATAATCTAAAAAATTAGATTTAAATTGATCTAATCAAAATAAATTCTAATCTAGATAATTATGTAGAACTATTCTACAACTAGTCTAGACATGCATCAATCATATCTCATATGATATTTAAAATTAAATAATTTTTATTTGCTATTTTTTAGATGTTATTATAATACTTATAATATCAAAAAATAGTAAATAAATAGATCTAAAATATGATTTAATCAAATTAAATCAAAATGACATGCAAGACTATTCTATAGAACTATTCTATTCTAGAACTAGTCATGCATATCTTCTAATCTTAGATCCAAATCATTTAATTTTAATTTTTTTTTTTGATTTCAGATCTGATCACATCTCATGTGACATCTAAAATTACTTAATTTTTAAATTAAAATCAGATCTAAATAATTTTAGAACCATGGCTCTGATACCAGTTGAAGGAAA
>QRFJ01003375.1:0-22524 GCA_006176705.1 Cocos nucifera | reverse complement strand
CTTCGAGCTTGGGTAGCTCAATTAGGTCTAAGCGGTTGATCAAATCGAATCAAGAGTTGGTTAGATGGGATCAACACTATTAAAATTGACCAGCCTAATAGGATTAAGTTTGGGTCAAGATTGAGTCACATGAGTGATCGATCAAGCTAAGACCTAATTAGGCTCAATGGTTAGAGTCTAGATTGTAGGCTAATCCGATTGGTTCTGGCTTAACAATTTGGTGTCTAAGGTAAGTTTGGCAGATATGATCGACTGATTTTTAATTGGGAGCTACTCGACTCGAATGCATTCCTATCAAGTTAATGGCATATCCCTTCCACCGGTCTTACTTACCTGGCCATGTTTGTTGGCTTAGTTTTGATCTGAGGTAGTCAATAATCCAAGCTAACCCATGTCATTAGGTTAGTCATAATGGTTATGACTATGTCAAGTCTAGTTTAATGAGACCTAAATCAAATCTCCCTAAGAAAAGATTAAGTCAAGGTCTTCCACCATTGTAGATGTGCGGGCCCTTCCCGGGGTTGATTGTTCTCAACTGATTATAGTGGCTCAGTTGCACCAAGAAGATGCAACCATGTCTATTAGGCATTGGATGCTACAGGTTGGAGGATGGATTGGGCTCAATATTTCGAATACGGTGAGAGACCCAATTAGGAATCCAATCTATACAAATGGTGGATCTGACTTAACTAAAGAGTGGATCAATATTCCGGACACGGTGAGATTTATGAATTAGAGACCAAGTTTGGGTGCATCATAATTAAGAGAATCATTGAACAAGAGTTGTTCACTCATTGGCTAACCCATCACCAATAACTGTTAGGTGAGGTGATGAGTCAGTTGGTGGGACCGCACCATCACTAGAAATCAGTGATCATGGAGATTTTTGCATCTCTATAGAGGAAATGCAAGAATCCAAGAAAATAGTGGAAGCTAATTTATTTAAAAATAAAATTCCTAAATAAATTGGTTAAGTCTTAATTACAAATATCTAACTAAAAACTTTGACTTTCTACAGGAAAATATTTGCATCCAGCCCGTTAGCACGAATCCTGGACACCCATAGACTGACTGGACCAAATTACAAGGATTGGCTCCGAAACTTCAAAATTATTTTGGATTTTAAGAAGTTAACTCATTCATGGATCAGGACCCTCCGAACCCAATTTTATGAACATGTCTTAAATCTAAAGTTCTTAATTTTAGATCTAATATATTTCATAATCTTAATTCTTAATTATGTTTAGGATTCATAAACAAAATATGTAAATAAGATCTTGGGATTTCAGGATCTAGGATTTTGCAGAAAGTAAGTTTTTCAATTTCTGATTAAGGACGAACACGCAGTACCCCTACACATCATAAGAACACCCCATCAAATCGGAGGAGAGGGTCTTTAAACCCTACTTTATTCTTATAATCGGACGGCTAAGGGGAACGCCTTAATCAGGAATACAACCAATCTACAAAACTAATTAGATCTAAGCATATATCTCATATAAAAATTGATCTAATTGAAACATGTTTTACATACATAATATCATGCATATTTTTTAGATCTAAATTATCTCATAATCATCTAAAAAATTAAATTTAAATTTGATCACATCAAATAAAATTTAATCTAGACCCTTTCGTAGAACTATTCTACAACTAGTCTAAACATGCAACTATCATATCTCATATGAACAAATTAAATTTAGTTTATTTTTTATTTTCAAATCTGATTATAATATTTATAAGATTAGAAAATAATAAATAAAAAGATCTTAAAATTATATTTAATCAAATAAAAAATTATGATTATACTAGACTACACAGAATAATTCTATTCATAGTCTAGTTATGTATCTCATACATTTCAGATCTAGATTGATTAATTTTAATTTTTTAATTTTATAATTTTAGATATAATCATATCTCACATGATATCTAAAATTACTAATTTATTAGATTATATCAGATCTAAATAAATTTTATGCAACCCAGCTCCGATACCAGTTGAAGGAAAAAATCAGATTTTTCCAAATCAGTTTCGTTCAAATCTGATTGGATCGAGAGGCATATCTCAAAAATTTTCTCTTAGATCCAAATTAGATCTGGAATTTTTCAAATCTAATCTTATGATCTAATAAATAAGAAAATTAAATTAAATCTAAATTAATGTTACCTTGGTTTTGGGTAATCCGATTACCCATTGATGATCCTGCTGATTGCCTGAGATTCTGGATCTAGCCATGCAAGTGCCTGGCCTCTATTGGTATCCACTCAGGCTGGATCTAGAGATCTTCTCCTCTTCTTCTTTTCTCTAAAAATCAGATCTGGATCTGATTTGAAGGATCTTCAAAAGTCATTTTGAAGATGTGCTGCTGTCTCTTGTAGCAGGGCTGCCTTCTTGCTTTCTCGTCGCCTTTTGATTGCCTGAATCGCACCAAACTTGTGCCCAAATTCCCTTGGACGTGGAGAGGAGAGAGAGGATCAAAAGATGGCATGGAGGAGGGAGAGGGGCAGCCTTGGGGCATGGCTAGGAAAAAGTTCTCTTCAGATTGGGCGTAGATAGGGTTTATTTGTAGACCCTGATGCGCCATGTAGTGCTGCATCATCCCGGCCAATCACGTTGCTTCGTGCAATCAGATTTAAATTTGATTAGTGGGATAACATCATCTGATCCAATCAGATGAGAGCCCCATAGATTCATCCTTAGATGGTGCCTTAGACTGGTCAAAGTCTATAGGTAAGGGTCACCTAGTTTGAATCCAAGAAGCAACTTGGAGTCCCATCTGTATGGGACTCCAGGGGTCCCTATCCATGGACGCACGCCATCCTAGGCATGCACCCCCTCCTTTGCAAATTTCAATGAGGGGACAAGCTTCTATCTACTCTCCAATAAGTGCATGACACATGGGCAGACGTACAAGGGTCAAAGGTCAACGTTTGACGAAAGTCAAAGGACAAGAATTAGCAGGTGACGAAAAATGGTAGGTGATGTCTTAAATTTATCTCATAAATTAAGATAATTTTTTTCTAACTTGGACAAGCTTCAGTCAGATCAGGTAAAGGTACCTGAGTAAGCACAAATATATTTGTCTCAGTCGAGACAACTTTTAATGATAATAGAGAGAGAACATTAGGCTCAATCGTGTGCTAGCATGATTTTCTTGAACCAAATTGAATCTAATTCAAATCAATTAAATTGGGTTAGTCCAATTGATGATATCTAGATCAAAACTATTATTTGTGTGATCTAGTTAGATTCAGTTCTATATGGTAATGGGATATGTCATGATCTCCATCATCGACATCATCGAAACTCCTTTCGTTGGATCAGAACTTTTCTAATTTAGACAACTAGAATGATTGATCATCTAAATCATTCTAATTGCTTTCAAAATCCACCAGTGACACCTAGTAGTATATGGTGGCAACCCATCAAAACTGAAAATGAACCTCTTGGTGCAACTACTTGTGTGATTAAGTTCTTCTATCTTGAGCCCCGATCAGATTAGGGTTAAAGTGAACTCGTCAAACCCTAATTCTTATCATATATGATTTAATCATTCGATTGAAGTCCGATGTGAAAACCTTAATAGAAACTCTTTCTATTATTTCACTCTCTGCCATGGCCATGGGCTTATGGACTTGATTCTCATGATCATCATAGGGCTGCTCCTCATCCACCGAGGTAGATAGATTCCAACTTGGTGCAATCCAATTCCTATAATGAACATGCTATAGCCAACATATACCTCAGAGTTCTGAATGACTAGGAGACCGAGTCATGGTGTAGTCAAACTATAACACCCTCAAGATGAGCTACCGATGCACCTCAGGTCAAAGAACCAGATACACCACTGCAGCTTCGAGTCAATCATTGATGAGAAGGTAGACTTTCTTATAACTACTCGAGGTGGTCATGCTTAGTGCCCTTATTCTCTAACGAGTACTTATAGTCTCGCTTCGGTGTCTCTACACCATAGACTAAAACTCATCTACTATGAAGAAGCGATTGTACACTAACCTTTCGGATCAATCACCATCCTCATGACAATCCTACAGTCAGGAGCCTTTTATGAGTTAATAAATGAAAATTCATGTCTTAAATTTTCAACTCTTGAAAATAAGAATCATCACTACCATTAACTCAAGGGATTGTATCACAGACACTAAATACACATATGTGATAGAAAATAATTTATTTTATTATTTATAGTCAAAATTATAATTTTGTTCCTAGAAGTGTATTATAAGTGTCAGCCAATTCTAGCTTCTAGGGCACACATATCTAACACCACGTACATTACGAGGAAGACAATAGCACTCCCACTAACCCTTTTAAAAATACATGGTTCCTCCTTATTTTTGATAAAACCAAAGAATTTGGTCACATCATTAAAATGAGTATTCTAGCTCTAAGATGCTTGCTTAAGTCTATATATGGATATTTGCAGTTTGCATACTTTGTGATCAGTATCACTAGATGTAAAACCTAGCAGCTGTTCTATATAGATATCATATCTACCTCAAGGAATTCATTTAAGAATATCGTTTTCACGTCTATTTACCATATTTCATAATCAAAATAAGCTGCAACAGTAAGTAATGTGCAGATGGATTTTAGCATAGCTACTAGCGAAAAGGTATCCTGATAGTCAATGCCTTCACGTTGACTATAACCTTTTGTCACTAATCTAGCTTTGAATGTCTCCACATTTCCATCTGCATCAATCTTTCTCTTGTAGATCCATTTACACCTAATAGGTACTATACCTTTTGGTGGATCTACCAAGGTTCAATCTTGGTTTGAGTGCATCAAGTCAATTTCTAACTTCATTGCCTCTAACCATTTTTCGGAGTCGATATCAGATACGCCTCATCATAGATTTTGGGATCACCATGAACCTCATTACCTATGAGAAATATTTTCTCCATTTTCTCTGAAATAGTACCTAAGTACCTCTCAGGGGGATGGAAAATTTTTTTCAATCTACGGGGTGAAAGAGGTAGTGATTATATTGGCACAACATGAATTGGTTCCATAGGGTCCTTAGCTCATTGCTCTTGGAAGACATTCTCCTCTAGCTTGATCTGCTTTTCAATGCTGCTATCTTGAATAAATTATTTTTCAAGAAAAATGGCATGCCGACTCACAATCACATTATGGTCTTCTGGAATGTAGAAATAATATCCTAATGGTGCTTTAGGATATCCTATAAATCAAGTGATAGGGACACGATGTTGTCGTTAAGACATCGTGTTTATCAGTTTAATCCGACTTCTTAAAATAATTAAAAATCAGTAGATAGCAGTGAGTCGGGTCGAATCCACAGGGAAGGTAGTATTTTTAGATTTGAAATCTTTGATTTTATAAAAGAAAAAAGAAAAGAGAAGAGTTTTGGGATCAAAAGTGAAGTTGGAAAATAAAAAAAAGCAAAAATTAAAAGGTGCAGAAATTTAAACTTGGTACTAAGATCTACTAGTTAGATCTTAGCATCTACTTGCAAGGCAATAATTTAAAGTGCAGAAATTAAATTACAATAAAAATAAAAAGCAAAAAATTAAAATGCAAAAATAAAATTTTTATTAATTAAAATTTTAGAATTTAAATACATGAAATTAAAAAAAAATAAAATAGCCTGATCTCTGATCTTGGATCGGCATTGGCAGAAAGATGGTGTAGAAGCTCGACTCTTCTTCTCGGCACCCATTGCTTCGAAGCAGCCTTTAACCCATAGCCTGGCTTCGCCCTGTACCAAAGCTTCACCTTGATCGGAGATGTCAATTTTTGATGGCCTGGGGTCCTTTTTATAGAGCTAGGAGGGCTGGATATTTTTTCTAAAGGCAATATGGGACTAATAGCCTTTGTAATCATAAAAATACAAAGAAATTTGGATAAAATTTGAATCAAAATAGCTCTGATATGACTCTGGTAAATCTGATAAAATCCAGCCGTTCAACAGGAATCCAACGGTCCAAAAATCATCAAAATCGGATGCAGATAAGCTCAGATCGGGTCGGATTAAATTCTGGACCGTTGGATCGCGCTTGATCGAGGAAATCTGGCCGCAAATCACGCTTCGGGAGTCTTGATCACCGCCGGCAGCATTCTGGACCGTCGGATCATCGCCTGGATCGAGCGCTGCCATCCGATGGTGATCCGCGTGATGTTTGTATCTGAATAAAATTCGGAAGCAACCACAGCCGTCCGATCCTGACCGCAAACAACCACATCCGTCCGATCGCGCAATAACTGTTCCCATGGACCGCGTGGACCGGCCGCACCGCACACCGCAACCAATCAGCGCCGCTGTTGTCAGACGAAAAGACTAAATTACCCTTGTGAGCCATGATAAATTTCTGTAGACCCTTAAGGGGTCTAGGTCCACCACGTGGCAATCTCTGATTCGCCGGAATTTGCTGAGCTGGCGGTCCACGCCTAGATCGTGGACCGGACTGATGGCTTCAATGGCTGAGTCGGCTTTGATGGCTTGGCTTGGCTTGGTGGCTCGGCTTGCGGAGCCGGCTGAGCCATTTTTTTTTTTTTATTTAATTTTTATTTATTTTATATCTTTCAAAATTCATATCTTTTCCATTTTAGCTCCTGTTTTACTTGAAATTTATTTCGTTGTGATCAAAAAAATGAGCTCTTTCTATTGATAATAAAATTTTATTTTTTAATTTTTATTATTTTTATTATTTTTTAATTAATTTTTTAATTAATAAAAATATGAATTTTTTAAAAATTATATATAAATTAATTATTAATTCTTAAAAATTAATATAAATTAATTAATAAATTAATACTTTTATTGATGAATTTATTATACTTATCACACCCCCCAACTTAAGCTTTGCTCGTCCTCGAGTAAAGAAAGAATTTAGTTTTAAATACCTTTTAACTTTAGAGTTTCGAATTTTACCTAAGCAATTTTTAAAATGGCCATTGATATTCAGTAGAGCTTAAATGAGATATATCATTGGGGTATTAATACTTATCAATAGAAAAATTAAGTAAAGAACATTAAATTTTTCAGAACTTTTTCTAAATTATTCCACTTTTATCTCTGATTTGTCTAAACTTTCATATAGGACAGGTGTATTGCTACTTCCATCCTTCATTTATTAATTTTTATTTTCACATTGCCCACTTTTTGATGCGAATATCATTGCTTACTTAGGCAACGGGACCCGGTTACTTGGTGGGAAAACCAATGTTTTTTTTTTTTTTTTTTTTTTTTTTTTTTTAACGTTGTACCACTATTGAGTGTCTTAACTCCTTAAGCTTTCTATTTGATCCATGTAGCGAGTCTTGGGCCAATGACTTCCAAACCAGTTGGACTTTAGGGCACTAGGTATAGAATACCCCTCGGGCTTACTAGCTCGAATCAAATAGGCTACGAGTTAAGACTAGCTTTACAACGAGCTTCTTTGCCCTTCCCACCTTTTGATGCGAAACTCAATGCTTGCTTAGGCAAAGAGGCCCGGTTACTCAGTGAGAAGTACTTGGAAACTATTTTATTAAAATAAATTTTTATATGAAGAAACGTATAGTTACCCTACACAAGCCTATAAAAAGTAGACTTTTCTTTGATGCTAGTAGAAATAATTAGAAATGCTCCAAGAAATTTTTTTTTATGTTCTAGACTTAACTCATTATTGAATTTTCTTAATACTTGATTCCTCAATATCTCATAGATTCTCTAATCTGTATCAATTTTCTTTTTAAAATGCTTAGTTTAATTCGATTCTTAAGCATAATCAAGTATCTAAATACTAAATACTAACTTTTTTGAGGACTTAAAATTTTAAAAAAAAAAATTATTTTTCTCTCCCCCCAACTTAATCGACATTGTCCTCAATGGAGAAGAAAAAATAAAGGATGTAATAAAAAAACATGAAAGAATACACATAACTCAGTCTATATATATATATATATATTTGGTCCAGCACATGCCTTTGAAAATTTGAGCTCTCCCTCCAACTCATTCAAATTATCCTAAAAAGAAAATAAGATAAATTAAATAAAAACTAAATATTGGGTTGCCTCCCAACAAGCGCTAAGTTTACCATCTTCAACCAGACACAATACAGCTCACTATCCTGTATCGAATATTGGATTGACAAATTCCAATGGTTTTGGATTGCTAATCTCAGAAAGTTGATGTTGATTTTTAATCCCATTATTGATATATTCACTGTTAATTTTTGGGATATATTTTATGATTCCATTCTCAGACCCATGTTTATTAAGAATTTCTCCTATTTATTTTTCTAAAATGCTCATGAATGGAGTTTTAGGAGTTAAGTTTGATTCAATGGGTGCTGGAATGGTGACTAAAGGCGATTTTAATTCTGAAGGTAAATTAATATGATCCTGCTTAAACAACTCCATTGATATTTCATTACATGCCTTTTGATTTTTATAAGAAGAACCAGCTTCTAGGGTTGAAGGGAATAGGACATTAGGTTTATAAGTCTCGGGTAAATCATCTATTCTCTTTTCCCTTATTTCTATCTCATTTAAACTGGAACTAGTATCAGTACTAATTCCTGGCTTGGGTTCTTCTATGTGGTTAGTCTCAGTACTAACCAGTTCCTCTAGTTTTCATTTTGGCTAGCATCAGTACTAGCCTCTCTCACCTGGTCTTGGTATGGGTCCATAAGAATCCTATAGCTTTTAAGTTCAGGAATTACTTTGGTATTCTCAAATTGGAGATTCTTAGATGAAACATTAGATTGATAATTTAATCCAGGTGGTTGGTGGTCATTAGGTGGGTTATTTAAAATTGGTAGGTTAGGTAGTTGATCTAGTTCTCTCCTCATGTTAGACTCAACTAATTATCCTATTTGAGCTTCTAGTCTGGCGATAGATTGCTGTTGAGTTAGAATTAATTATTGAAGTTGGTTAAATCTATCATCAGCTAGATTGGTCTGTTGAGGAGGTGGGTATGAAGGCTGATTATAATATGATGGCTGAATAAACTGACTAGGCTGACCATTATTATAGGCATAATTTTGATAATTTTGCTCAAGTAAAATTTGGGTCTGAGCCTGAGTCTGTTGGGTTGTCCAAGAAAAATTAAAGTTACTCCAATCTGAATTATATGAATTTGAAAATGGGTCATTAATCAATTTGGAGTATCCTTGAGTAGCTTGAACTTGTTCTTGGATAAAATATGGAAACTGTGCAGTCATAGGATATTCACTTACATGATGGGTTGGACTAGCACAGATTAAATAACTCTCCTGATAATTAGAAGATTGTTGACCTAGGGTTAGGAGTTGATCTATTTTCTGATCAAGAAGGTCAACTTTATCTAATTTTTGGACTATTAGATTTATATTAGCCATTTGATTATTATATTTAATGTGAATCAACCATTCAATTAAGTTCAACTAAATCAGAAAAAGCGATTTCCTACCATGCATGGTGTAACCCTAATGTATGGTTTAAAAATTTTTAGAATATTTTTTTATTTATTATTATTATTATTATTTTATTATATTAAAAATTAATTTTTTTTAATTATTTTTATTTGTTAATTTTAATTTATTTTAATTTAATTTAATTATTAATTTTTAGTTAGTTTAATTTTTATTTTATTTTATTTTTATTTTATTTTTAGAGGAGTAAGAAAAAGAAAGAAAGAAGAGTTCTAAAGAAGAGGTCCTAAGGAGTCCTAGAATTAAGAAGAAAGAGAAGAATTAGGTTTAATTAGGTTTGATGTTGGTTAGCAATCGAGTTGGTCAATCAATCCTGACTAAGGGTTATCCTAGATCTAGACAGCTCCTAACTGCCAAGGTCACCTTCAAGCCCTCCAAGTGTAGGATTAGCCAATCAACTAGCCAGGTAAGTGTAAGGTCGGTGGGAGTCCCCCCGTTGCTTGCCTTAGACACCAATTATGCTTGGCCAGGTAAGCGAACGGAACCAATTAGAAACCACCTTCCTTCGGGCCCAATCGTCCCTGAACCACTTTCTTAGACACCAATCAAATTGACTTATCCTAACCCGGTTCAACTCTTTGGATTCCTTATCCTATTGAGCTCGAGTTCCTAGGGTTGATGTCTAATTGATTTTAAAATTAAAGGCTTAGGTCAATGCAGGATGCTGGTTGGTTGTTTGTGGGCTAAGGAAGGGTGATCAAATCCCCACCTTATCTTGTTTAATTGGGTTGTGCCCTTAATTTGATTTAATATGAATATGCACGTAAAAAAAAAAAATTCAATCAAAGGGTTTTATGCAATTTAAACTAGATGCATGCAACTAATTGAATTCTGAAAGGCTTACCTTGCCTCCAGCAATCACCAAAAAAAATAAAAATAAAGATAAAAATAAAATTAATATGATGCATGCTGTAAGCAGTTAAGATTTCTAATCTTATCATGAGGCTTTTAATTAGGTTTAAATAAATATTTTTTAAATTAATTTAAAAATAAAATAAATAAATAAATAAATAAAAAGAAAAGAGGACTAGGGTTAGGATTGATCTCACCAAAATTTGATGCTTTCTTCGTTTTCTCCTTTTTTTCTACAAAATAAATAAAATAAAAAAAATTAGTAAGCAATATTAAAAGAAATATAATTAATTTACAAAAGAATTCAAAGAAATCAAAGAAAAAAAATAGCATCTATTCCTCCCCCGGCAATGGTGCCAAAAACATGATAGGGACACGATGTTGTCGTTAAGACACCATGTTTATCAGTTTAATCCGACTTCTTAAAATAATTAAAAATCAGTAGATAGCAGTGAGTTGGGTCGAATCCATAGGGAAGGTAGTGTTTTTAGATTTGAAATCTTTGATTTTATAAAAGAAAAAAGAAAAGAGAAGAGTTTTGGGATCAAAAGTGAAGTCGGAAAATAAAAAAAAGCAAAAATTAAAAGGTGCAGGAATTTAAACTTGGTACTAAGATCTACTAGTTAGATCTTAGCATCTACTTGCAAGGCAATAATTTAAAGTGTAGAAATTAAATTGCAATAAAAATAAAAAGCAATAAATTAAAGTGTAAAAATAAAATTTTTATTAATTAAAATTTTAGAATTTAAATACATGAAATTTAAAAAAAATAAAATAGCCTGATCTCTGATCTTGGATCGGCATTGGCAGAAAGATGGTGTAGAAGCTCGGCTCTTCTTCTCGGCACCCATTGCTTCGAAGCAGCCTTTAACCCATAGCCTGGCTTCGCCCTATACCAAAGCTTCACCTTGATCGGAGATGTCAATTTTTGATGGCCTGGGGTCCTTTTTATAGAGCTAGGAGGGCTGGATATTTTTTCTAAAGGCAATATGGGACTAATAGCCTTTGTAATCATAAAAATACAAAGAAATTTGGATAAAATTTGAATCAAAATAGCTCTGATATGACTCTAGTAAATCTGATAAAATCCAGCCATTCAACAGGAATCCAACGGTCCAAAAATCATCAAAATCGGATGCAGATAAGCTCAGATCGGGTCGGATTAAATTCTGGCCGTTGGATCGCGCTTGATCGAGGAAATCTGGCCGCAAATTGCACTTCGGGAGTCTTGATCACCGCCGACAGCATTCTGGACCGTCGGATCATCGCCTGGATCGAGTGCTGCCATCCGATGGTGATCCGCGTGATGTTTGTATCTGAATAAAATTCGGAAGCAACCACAGCCGTCCGATCCTGACCGCAAACAACCACATCCATCCGATCGCGCAATAACTGTTCCCATGGACCGCGTGGACCGGCCGCACCGCACACCGCAACCAATCAGCGCCGCTGTTGTCAGACGAAAAGACTAAATTACCCTTGTGAGCCGCGATAAATTTCTGTAGACCCTTAAGGGGTCTAGGTCCACCACATGGCAATCTCTGATTCGTCGGAATTTGCTGAGCTGGCGGTCCACGCCTAGATCGTGGACCGGTTGATGGCTTCAACGGCTGAGTCAGCTTGATGGCTTGGCTTGGCTTGGTGGCTCGGCTTACGGAGCCGGCTGAGCCGTTTTTTTTTTTATTTAATTTTTATTTATTTTATATCTTTCAAAATTCATATCTTTTCCATTTTAGCTCCGTTTTACTTGAAATTTATTTCTTTGTGATCAGAAAAATGAGCTCTTTATATTGATAATAAAATTTTATTTTTTAATTTTTATTATTTTTTATTATTTTTTAATTAATTTTTTATCATCAAGCTCTAAAGGACCTATAGTCTAACTTATCCACTTATTGTCTTTGACATGAGTCGGACAACCCCAAATTCTGAGATAACTCAAACTTGGTTTTTTACCATGCCATATCTCATACGGTGTGGTAGGAACGATTTTAGAAGGAACCATATTCAGTAAATATATAGCAGTTAACAGACTATATTTCCAAAAATAATTAGGAGGGTCTATGAAGCTCATCATGGATCGGACCATATCTAATAGGATCTGGTTTCTTTATTTTGAAATCCCATTGAGTTGAGGTATTCCAGATGGAGTCCATCGAGAGACTATGCCATTTTGCCTAGGATAGTCTAGGAATTCCCGACTAAGGTATTCACCTCCTCAATCTGATCGAAGAACCTTAATGGATTTTCTAGTTTGCCTTTCGACTTCATATCTAAATTTTTCGAACTTTTTAAAAGCTTCAGACTTGTGTCTCATAAGATACATGTACCCATATCGAGATAAATCATCAGTAAAGATTATGAAGTAATCAAAGTTGCCTCTGACCGCACGTCAAATGGACCGCACACATCATTATATACTAGGGCAAGTAGATCAGTGGCCCTTCCCCATGTCCTATAAAAGAAAACTTAGTCATTTTGCCATGAAGACATGATTCACAAATTGGATATGACTCGAAAGTCAATGGACTCAATAGTCCAATTTTCTCTAATTTGTTAACCCTATCTTCTGCTATATTACCTAGCCTTAGGTGCCATAAATACCTATCATTTGGACTATCCCTGGGTCCTTTTACGGCATTCACATTTTGCTCGATATTAAAGATAGATACATCAATATGTAACTAATAAAGACTGTTAATGAGGAAACCACTTGCAATTTTATTTTTTTTATAAAGAATATTACAATGGTCCTTAAGAAAACTAGTTACATAGCCTTCTTATGCTAGACATGAAATACAAATCAAATTCCTGCTTGTGGCAGTTACATAATAACAATCCCTAAGTACTAAATCTAAGCCAGATGGTGGTTGAAGAGGATAGGTTCCCATGACCAAAGCAGCAATCCTTGCTCCATTTTGGATGCATAGGATCATCTTACCATCTCTCAGCCTCCTACTATCCTTAAGACCCTACATGGAAGTGCACAAATGAGCACTAGAACTAGAGTCAAGCACCCAACTGGATATAGAAGAAATCGTAAGGTTAGATTCAATAACGAGCATACCTCCAGAAGGACCTGTCTCCTTCTTATTCTTTAGGATGGCCAGGTATGTAGGGCAGTTTCGCTTCTCGTGGCCGTCAGTATTATAATGGAAATACTTTTTTTTGTCAGCGGCCTTCTTCTTCAACTCTGCCTTCCTTTTCTTTCCACCTTCTGCCTTTTCACAGACTTCTTCTTTTTTCAAAAGACTTTTTATTGGAAGAAGTCCATTTCATAGCAAGTACTATGCCTTTAGAATCTTTCATAGAAAGCTCAGCAGTAACCAGCATATTCATAAGTTCAACTAGAGTATTCTGAAATTTATGCATATGATAGTTCATGATGAATTGCCCATATGCATCAGTTAAGGATTGCAGAATTATATCATTCTATAGATCCTGGTCTAACTTCACTTCGAGCTTCTCAAGCTCTTCCAAGTCCTTGATCATCATCAGACAATGATCTTGGACTAACTGCCCATCATGCACTTTAGCCTTAAACAGTCGTTTAGTGATCTAATATTTGGCTGCATGACTCTATTCACTAAGCAACTCTTGTAAGTGAGCTAATATTTTGTAGGTAGTCCAGATATCTTCATATTGGTGCTGAAGCTCATCAGACATTGAGCCCAACATATAGTATCTGACCTTGTTATCTTCATCCATCCATTTATCAAGAGACGCTCTCTGTTCAGTGGATGGATGAACTGGTAAGGTGGGGGGATCCTGGTCCAATACATGAGTCAACTTTTTGAAATCCAAAATGAATTTGATGTTTTGGAGCCAATCTTTGTAATTGGATCCGATCAGTCTATGGGTGTCCAAGATACGAGTTAGTGGGTTAGATGCAGATATTTTTCTTTTTCCTGTAGAGAGTCAAAGTTTTTAGTTAAATTTTAAAATTAAGACTTGATCAATTTATTTAGGAGTTTAATTTTTAAATAAATTAGCTTCCACTATTTTCTTCGAATCCCTATACTTCTTCTATAGAGATGCGAAAATCTTCACGATTAATATTCTAATGGGTGGTGCAGTCCCACCAACTGACTCATCATCTCACCTAACAGTTATTGGTAATGGGTTAGCCAATGAGTGAACAACTCTTATCTAATAATTTTCTAATCATGGTGCATCCAAGCTTGGTCTCTAATTCATGAATCTCATCTTGTTCGGAATATTGATCCACTCCTTAGTTAAGTCAGACCCATCATTTGCATTGATTGGATTTTTAATTAGATCTCTCATCATATCCAAAATATTGAGCCCAATTAATCTTCCAGCCCATAGCATCCAATGCTTAATAGACATGCTTGCATCTTTCTAGTGCAACTAAACCACTGTGACCAGCCGAGAATAATCAACCCTAGAAAGGGCCCGCATATCTACAATGGTGAAAGACCTTAGACTTAATTTTTTCTTAGAGAGATTTGATTTAGGTTTATTTAAACTTGACTTGACATAGCCATAACCATTATGACTAACCTAGTGGCATGGGTTAGCTTGGATTATTAGTCACCTTATATCAGGACTGAGCCGACAAATATGGTCAGGTAAATGAGATCGGTGGAAGGGATATGCCATTAACTTGATAAGAATGTATTCGAGTCGAGTAGATCCCAATTAAAAATCAGTCGGTCATATCTGCCAAACTTACCTTAGATAGCAAATTGTTAAGCCAGAACCAATTAGGTTAGCCTACAATCCATACTCTAATCACTAAGCCTAATTAGGTCTTAACTTGATCGGTCACTCATATGACTCGACCTTGACCCAGACTTAATCCTATTAGGCTGGTCAATTTAAGCACTCTTGATCCCATCTAACTGACTCTTGATTCGATTTGATCAAATGCTTGACCTAATTGAGTTACCCAAGTCCGAACCCAATTTTATGAATATATCTTAGATCTAAAAATTCTCAATTTTAGACCTAATATATTTCATAATCTTAATTCTTAGTTAAGTTTAGGGTTCATAAATAAAATATGTAAATAAAATTCTAGAATTTTAGGATCTAAGATTTTATAAAAAACTAGTTTTCGATTTTTGATTAAGGACGAACACGCAGCACCCCTACACATCATAAGAACACTTCATCGAATAAAAGGAGAGGACCTTTAAATCCTTCATTGTTCTTATGATCGAACGATCAAGGAGAATGCCTTAATCAAAAACATGATGAATCTACAAAACTAGTTAGATCCACATCATATATCACATATAAAAATTGATCTAACTTAAAAACATATTTTGCATACGTCATGATAAGTGGTAAAAATATACTAAAAAAGTATTAAATTATAAAATAAATTAATCTATTTTTTCTTAAAAATTGATATTTTTATTAATCTTATGTAGGAAAGAAGGCCATCAATATGAAGATCTTATTTTTTTGATTCAAATGAAATAAATTTTAGGCAAAACAGACTTCAAACGAGTTCGAAATTGAATTTCAAAAAAAAAAAAGAAAGAGAGCTGGTTCGGTTCAAACCAGTTCAGAAAAACTGGCTTAGCAGATCATCCGATTTGACCGCACCCAATAGACTAACCCATTGACACAACACTGACGCCAAGCTGATGTCAGCATTTTTCATAGCGCATGGTGGACCGTTTGGAGGGCATTTCGGGGAATTCACACGGAGAAGCGTGCTCCAATTAGCTGAAGAATGCGGTGGTCCATGCAGCACCGAGCTCGCGCATGGTCTATAGAGAAAAATTTAAAAATTTTGTCTGATTCGATGGACGTCTTTCACTGGGATTTGATCGGACGGCCAAAATGTATGTGCTAATGAACGGCATCCATAGCTCTCGATCGAGATCTAACGGTTGAGATTCATTCCGACTTTAAACCAAAGATCAGAAGCTTTTCTATGTATGATCTGATGGCCAAGATTCATTCTTTAAGGCTGATCCAATGGTCCAAATGAATTTTGACTTGATTTGGGATTTTAAGAGGATTTTTGAGTGATTTTTAGACCATTTGATCAACATCTAATGGTTAGAATTGATCCAGGATTCTTTTTGAGTTGTTTTGAGAGTTTTAAACCTAATTTTCAATAGGATTTTGGTGAAAAATCCACCTCTCAGTCTATAAAAAGGTTTGTTATCGAAGCAAAAAAAAGAAGAGGGGAGACAGTAAAAAAAGAAAAAGAAAAAGAAGAGAAATAGAGGAGAGAGGTAGAAAAGAAGAGAGATTTTTGAGAGAAAAGTAAGGGCTTAAATTTTTTTCTTCTTTTTTTCTTCCAACAATCAGAATATTGATCAAGGAGCTTCTTCTTCTTCACCAAGTTCTCCACACCAAGAGCGACGAACAATCAATTTCAGTAATCAAACAGTCTAATTTCTTTATGCTTTTTATTTTATTTGCTGTTTTTGAACTTGTTATCATGAACTAAATTTTCTTTTACTAAGGCTAAGGTGTAGCTACTCTTTTGATGTAATATTCAGTATAATTTATTTTTAATTTTAAATTTTATTCATGAGGAGTATATAAATCTGATCTTAATGCTTTTAAATTACTGGTCATCTTCTAATTGATCTGATAAACATAGATGTTACGGACCAAGTACATCTATGTTATTGCTTCTTGATTATATACCTTATATTATGAATCAAATTAGAATTCATATGCATGTGAAAATTTTAGTTCAATTTGGATGAAGCATATTTTAATTAGAGGATTTCACAAAACTTAATGCATTAATATTTATTTAAATTACACCTGGACCAAAGGATAATTAATAAATACTGATAGTTTTGCTACGCCTGGATCAAAGGTGATGCTTGCTAATTTATAGCTATGGCAAGTGCACCAATCGATCAAGTAATAAAGTAAATGAGTAGAGTATCATCCCTAGAGGATTGGAAAATAAATAGTGAAAAGCTCTTTCCTATGCTTTATTTAGAAGACTGATTTATGAGAATAAGAAATTAAAGAACAAAATAAAAAAATAATTAAAAATTTTAAGAAAATAGAGAGAGTGTAATTATTAGAATTTTAAATATAAGAGCAATGTGTTACTAAGGCAATCGGTTCGCCAACTCAGTCAATAAAATATTCAGGTTATTAGATTAATTTTATTTCATGTGATGGTGGAGTCTCCTAATTTATTCACTATCCTTTGGTCCAGGCATAGCAAAACTATCAATATTTATTAATTATCCTTTGGTCCAGGTGTAATTTAAATAAATATTAATGCATTAAGTTTTGTGAAACCCTCTAATTAAAATACGCTGCGTCCAAAGCGCACTAAAATTCCTGCATGCATATGAATTCTAATTTGATTCATAATACAAGGTATATAATCAAGAAGCAATAACATAGATGTACTTGGTCCGTAACATCTATGTTCATCAGATCAATTAGAAGATGGCCAGTAATCTAAAAGCATTAAGATCAGATTTATATACTCCTCATGAATAAAATTTAAAATTAAAAATAAATCATACTGAATATTGCATCAAAAGAGTGGCTACACCTTAGCCTTAATAAAAGAAAATTTAGTTCATGATAACATGTTCAAAAACAATAAATAAAATTAAAAGCATAAAGAAATTAGACTGTTTGATTACTGAAATTGATTATCCATTGCTCTTGGTATGGAGAAACTGGTGAAGAAGAAAAGAAGCTCCTTGATCAATGTTCTGATTGTCGAAAGAAGAAAAGGAAAAAAATTAAAAATCCTTCCTTTTCTCTCAAAAATTTCTTTTCTCTTTCTACCTCTCTCCTCTCTTTCTCTTCTTTTTCTTTTTTTTTTACTGTCTCCCCTCTTTTCTCTTTTTTTTTTACTGTCTCCCCTCCTTTTATCTTTTTTTTCTTCGACAATGGCAGACTTTTCATAGTCTAAGAGATGGATTTTTCACCCAAATCATATTGAAATTAGGTTTAAAACTCTTAATATAAGTAAAATTAGGATCCTGGATGATTCTGACCATTGGATTCGATCAAACTATCCAAAAATTGCTTAAAAACCTTTTAAAATATCCCAGATCAAGTCAAAATTCATGGCAGCCATCGGATCAGTCATTGGATTGAATCTGAGCCATCAGATCGTGCATAGAGAAGTCTCTGATTCTTAGTTTTAAAGTCGAGATGAATCTCAATCATTGGATCTCGATAGAAAGCTGCGGATGTCGTTCGTGGACCGGTGTTGCGTGGACCGCCCTATTGTTCAGCTAATCAGAGCGTACTTCTTCATGTAAAATTCTCGAAATGCCCTCCAAATGGTCCACCGTATGCCACAAATAATGCTGACATCAGCCTAGCATCAGCGGGTCGGTCTGCTGGGTGTGGTCGAACTAGGCGGTCTGCTGAGCTAATTTTTCTGAACCGATTTGAACCGGATCGACTCTCTTTTTTTTTTTGAAATTCAATTTTGGGCTCGTTTGAAGTTCGTTTTATCTAAAATTTATTTCATCTGAATCAAAAAAATAAGATCTTCATATTGGTGGCATTCTTTTCTGCATAAGATTAATAAAAATATTAATTTATAAAAAAATAGATTAATTTATTTTATAATTTAATACTTTTATTAGTATATTTTTATCACTTATCACACCCTCCAACTTAGTCATTGCTAGTCCCTTAGCAATATTTCATTTAATACCATGTTTCAATAAGATTATCCATCACAAAGATAAAATCTAGGACGAAAGGTCAAAAAGTTTAGAAAATACTGCTAATTAAGCATTGAGCTTCAGAAGCAAATTTTTCAGTCAATACAATTAAAAACTTTCTTAGAGTACATCAAAGATCTATAGCACTTGTGTTCGTGATGACTAACTTTAGCATTTCAGTATTAAATTAAAAGAACAAAAGTATCCTCTCTTATCACCTATTTTGGTCAATTTTCTATACATTCTCAATTTTATACTCATGAATTAAGGTAGCTTTCACACTGCCCCTTTTCTTTTTTTTTTTTTTTTTACTGTGCTGAGCATCCTGGCCTTTCCTTCACCATTTTATGTGAATTTTCACACTTGACCTAGGTGCAGAGACCCAGTTACTAGGCTTTGGGCAATCCACATATACTCTATCTTTTGCACTTTATTTATAGGCAGGTAGCTCTTTCCTTAAATTCAAGTTTCTTTGATTAGAATGTATATTAATTATCAATTTTTAGTGATAATTGAATCCTCAGTTGGCCTTATAATCAATACCTACTTTGCCTTGTTAGTGTGCATGTGCAATAAAGAAGTGCTAATAGTCTTTTAATGACCTAAGTAGGCTGCTAAAAGTTGACCAACTAATCTACTTCTTTAACTCGTTACATTCATTAGCAAATAATTCTATCTTTTATCACTTATCCAGTTCTATCTTGCTCAAGATTTTCTTCTTGACACATGGTTTTTTTTTTTTTTTTAACTTATTCTACATTGTCTTAAAGGAGAAAGAAAAATAAAGGATGCAATAAAGGATAGGAAGGAATACACCTGATTTGGTTCAGTCTGGTTCTTTGGAGCTTTGAAATTTTGCTTGAGCTCTCATTGATTTTTTTTCTGCAAAATTGAAAATACACACCAGAGCAGTAAAAGAGCAACAACAAATTACTAAAAAATAAAAAAAAAAAAATGATCAAAACTAAAAAGAAAAGAAACAACCTATCTAGTAGTTCTGATTTATAGTCTTCAGCTTGACTTTCTTTGAGTTCTAAAGTGGATCAATCTGGTGCCACTTCAATTGGAATACTTTCATGTTTGATCGAGTCCTCTTTCAATTTGACATTGCTAGCTTTTATAGTCTCAAACCTATTTTCTACAGAATTCTCATATAACTGGATTGTCAATAATATCAATTAGAAAATAAGTTTGATTATCATCAGGATGTTTAGTATCTTTGAAAACATTAAAAGTAACTTGTTCATCTTGGACTCTAAGAATTAATTTTTCTTGTTGAACATCTATTAAAGCTCCTCCAGTAGCTAAAAAGGGTCTCCCTAAAATAAGGGGTACATCATAATCTTCTTTCCATATCAAGAACAATAAAATCAACAGGAAAAATAAACTTGTTTACCTTTACCAAGACATCCTCCACTATACCTCTTGGATATTTAATGGATCTATCGGCTAATTGAAGAGTAATAGTGGTAGGCTTTGGTTCTCCTAGACCCAGCTTCCTGAAAATAGAAAAAGGCATGAGATTAATGCTTGCTCCTAAATCACATAAAACTTTATCAAAACTACAATCACCAATAATGCAAGGGATAGTAAAACTCCCTGGATCTTTTAACTTCTGTGGTAATTTATTTTGAAGTATTGCTGAGCATTCTTCATTCAAATTTATTCTCTCATGCTCCTTCAGCTTTTTCTTATTTGTTAAGGATTTCTTTGAGAAACTTGGCATACCTGGGCATTTGAGTAATAGCATCTACAAAAGGAATATTAATATGTAAATTCTTTAAAATTTTGAAAAAGTTAGAAAATTTCTTATCTGGATGCTGTATTTGTCTCTCTGGGAATGGTAGTGGCGGCACGTAGGGCTTCACATTTGGATCAGCAAACCGTATACCTGGAGACCATCCATCTGCTGGTTGTTTTGGTGACTGACGAATTTTAGTTGATGGTTCCTTATTTGTAGTTGGCTCTTCAGTCTCTTTCTTCTGATGTGGCTCCTCCAGCTTTGTACCACTTCTTAGGGTGATAGCATTGACTTGCTCCCTTGGATTTGGTCTCCGTGTTGCTTGGGCAAGGATCCTTGAGGTCTCTCGGAGATTATCTTAGCCATTTGACCTATTTGCATCTCCAAGTTTCGAATTGCTGCTGTTTGGTCCTGCCTAAGTTTGGCTTCCAATTTTTTTATAGTTGCTTCTTGGTTTTGCATAAATTTGACCATCAGCTCTTCCATGTTGGACTTCTTTTCAGGTACTTGGAATCCCGGGGGTGGTTGTTGTGCTGCATTTTGATTGCTCCATGAGAAATTTGGGTGCTGCCTCCACCCTTGATTGTATGTTGGAGTAGGGATTGTTTTGTTGTGGCCTAAAAAAATTACCAATATAATTAGCTGTATCAGTTGTTTTAGCAAAAGGATTACCTGTCTGGCAATTGCTCGTATCGTGTCCTCCTCCACACAGGTCACAAGTAATGCTCTGAATATGCATAGCTGTTCCCTTTCAAGTTGTTGACTTCGGCTCTAAGGGCTGCAATTTTCAGCTAGTAAGGTTGGCACGCAATCTACTCCCTGCACAGCTGCTAGTCTTTTTGGCATCATGCATTCTGTCTGCCATTGATAGCTATTTGATGCCATCTCATCGATCAGATCGAAGGCTTCTTCCTCCATTTTTTGATTAATGGTTCCTCCTGCTGCTGCATCAATCATAGAATGATTAGTAGGAGATAAACCATTATAGAAAGTTTGTACCTGAAGCCATACGGGTAGTTGATGATGTGGACATCTCCTCAGCAATTTCTTGAAATGCTCCCAAGCCTCATATAGTGTCTCCATGTCCATCTGCATAAAAGAAGTGATATCGTTGCGCATCTTGGCAGTCTTGGAAGGTGGAAAGTACTTGGCTAAGAATTTTTGGGCTAGGACATCCCAAGTTGTGATAGAACCTACAGGAAGAGAATGAAGCCAACTCTTAGCTTTGTCCCATAAAGAGAAAGGAAAATAACCTTAATCTAATAGCATCATCCGACACCCCATTAATTTTAAAAGTATCATAAAGTTCAAGAAAATTAGAAATATGGGCATTCGGATCATCATGCACGTGTCCACTGAATTGGATAGTTGATTGAATCATCTGGATCATCGTCGATTTTATTTCGAAGTTGTTTGCTCGTACAGGCGGTCTCCTGATGCTCGAAGCTGCATCGGCTATAGATGGTGTGATGTAATCATTTAATGGATGATGTACTGGTCGAATAGCTTCATGCTGTCCTTCGATCGCCATATCCAATCCTAGATTGATGTCGTTAGGATCTTCAGCTGCCATGTTTCTTTCTTGTTGTAGTCTTCTAATGGTCCTTTCAATTTTTGGATCTAAAGGTAGTAAGTTACTATGTCCAGTACGTGTCATGCACTGAACAAAATTTTTTTTTAAAAATAATAAAAATTAAAAATAAAATTTCTAAAGTAAAGCTAGGATCAAAATTTTAATATTATTTTAGACACAATCCCCGGCAACGGTGCCAAAAACTTGATGCATGCTAATTTATAGCTATGGCAAGTGCACCAGTCGATCAAGTAATAAAG
>QRFJ01003374.1:76632-137258 GCA_006176705.1 Cocos nucifera | reverse complement strand
ATATACTGCTAGGTGTCACTGGTGGATTTTGAGAGCAATTAGAATGATTTAGATGATCGATCAGTCTAGCTGTTCGAATCAGAAGAGTTCTGATCCATCGAAAGGAGTTTCGATGATGTCGATGATAGAGATCATGACATATTCTATTACCATGCAGAATTGAATCTAACTGGGTCATACAAACAAGGGTTTGAATCTGGTGATCATCAATTGAACTGATCTAGTTCAATTGATCTGAATGAGATTCAATTAAGTTCAAGAAAATCGTGCTAGCACTCGATTGAACCTAACGTTCTTCTTTTACTATCAATAGTTGTCCTGATTGAGCTAAAAGAGTTTGTGCTCGATCAGAGGCCTTCACTTGGTCTGACTAGAGCTTGTTTAGGTCAGAATAAGATTGTCTTATTTTGTAAGACAATACCTGCCATTTTTGGTCACCTGCCATTTCTCGTCCTTTGACTTTGGTCAAAAGTTGACCTTTGACTGGTCAAATGTTGACCATTGACACTTTGACTTTTGTCCACTTGTGTCACACCTATTGGAGGGCTAGTCCCCCCTACTAGAACCTGGCAAGGAGGAGGGCGCACGCCACCCTTGGCTTGTGCCCAAGCTGGAGGCTCCCAGGCGTCCTTGTTGGATAGGGACTCCATCTCCTTTTTGGATTCCGATTAGACTTCTCCTAAGAATCATGTTTGACTGGTCTTAGGCACCATCTAAGGAGGAATCCAAGAGACTCTATTCCCACCAATCAAATTTAGATCTGATTTCACAAAGGGTTGCGATTGGTTGGGAAGAAGAGGAGTTGGATCATGCTTAGTGTATAAATAAGACCCTACACCCAACTCAAGGAGTATTTGAAAATTCCCCATGCCCCAAGGCTGCCTCTCTCCTCCTCCTCCATGCCAAGACCATCTTCTCCCTCTCCTCTCCATGCCCAAAGTTGTTTGGGATCTTAGTTGATGCAATCCAGATGAGAGAAAGGCAATAGAAAGCTAGAAGGCTGCGCTGCTACAAAGGACAACTGCTGATCTTCGAAAGGTGTTTTGAATATCCTCTAGATCATATCCAGATTTGATTTTTAGAGATGTGATAGAGAAGAAGAGGATCTCCAGATTCAGCTCAAGTGAATACCGGTAGAGGCCAGGCAGTTGCGTGGCTAGATCCAGAACCTTACGCTGCTTATAGGATCATCAACGGATAATAGGATTATCCTACATCAAGGTAAATTAAATTTGATTTAATTTATCTAAATTTATTTTAATTATTAGAATAACAAAGTTCAGATCAAAAATATTTTAGATCTGATTTAGATTAAAGAAATTTTTTTTTGAAATATATCTCTTGATTCGATCAGATCTGAACAAATATGGTCCGGGAAATCAGAATTTTTTCTTCAAAAAGTTTGAAGAGTTTTTTGGTTTAGTATCTTACCTTTGCCATGATTCATTTTGGATAGTCATCTCTCCTAGATATGGATATTCTTTTGAGTTGATTCCCTATTAAAAGATAATAAAGTTAGTTTTTTAGGTAATTTTATTTTTTATAGGAAGTGGTTTGGAGCCATTAAATCCAAATTTGAGTCCATGAAAATCAATAGTGTGTGGACGCTAGTTTCTCCACCTGAAGGGATGAAATCTATTGGATATAAATGGATTTTCAAATTAGATCAAAGTAGCATAGATGGAAAGGTAGAGACCTATAAAGCCCATTTGTCAATCATCTTGGAGTTAGAACATCTTTTTGAATGTATGTCTTTGTTATGCGCAAAGAGGAATCCTACGTTTGTAAGTGGACAAAACATTTTATAGTGTTATTCCTTGTATTGTCTGTGGATGATATTCTCTTAATCGAAAATGATATTTTAGCATTATAAAAAATAAAGATTTAGCTATTATTTTAATTCTCCATACTAGATATGGTATACTCACTAGAGGTAGTGAGAAGATATCAGTCTGATCTGGATGAGAATCACTGAAAGATTGTATAGATAATCCTTAAGTATTTAAGAAATACTATGGTGCAGTGACTCATATATGAAGAAACTGACTTAAAACTTACAAAATATTTTGATTCTAAGTTTTAGTCAGATAAAAATGATAGTAGAAGAGTGTTGGATCATGAATTTACCTCAATAGAATGAGCAATTTGCTAGAAAAGTTTCAAGCAGAATATTATAGCCTATTTTGTTAGTAATGTAGAGTGCATCATGGCATCTGATGCTACCATATAGGCTATGTGATAGCATAAGTTTATTAGCAAGCTTGGAGAGATACCCTCCATTGATGGTTCAGTCCTAATGTAGCATTGGAGCCATAGCTCAGGCTAAAGAACTAAAGGTATACCATAGGATCAACATACTCTACATCGCTATCACCTTTGATTTTAGATTAAGATGACATCGACCTTTGAAAGATTGACGAAAAAGGAGAACTTGATCGAACCATTTGCTAAAGCCTCGGAACTAAGAAGTTCTATGAGCTCAAGTGGAAGATAGGATATTTGATATTATTCTGATTAGCTTTAGTCTAAGCAAAAGTTGTTAGGAAATGTGTCCTAAAGCCAATCATCTAAGTTATAGATGATTGAAATTAGTATATGAATTATCAAATAATAATAGTTATTTGGCTTATTCATTATAAAAGGTCTATATTCCTTAAATGAACTCCTAAGTTATGATGAAGTTCTTAGAACCATACTCAATCGATAAAAAAGAATTTATTGAATGGTTCTTAAATTGTTTATGATCAAATGATAAGTTATGAATAAGGATGTTAACTTATCAAGTACAGATCACTGTATGTCATATGCGTTGGTTGTCCTCGTAACCATGAGGTTTGGAGATACTGGTATGGCATGTAGATGAGATGTAGAAGTACGTCTATATTGAATGTGATTAATGTAGCACTCTTCTATCATGAGTAGCTAGCTAAGACCAATGGGTATAAGTGTCCCTCCGACTTGAGATCACCATGGTGACTTACAAGCAACTCACTATACTTTGATGTCGGACTACCTATATTTTTAATATAGAAATCAAAAAATTTTTAGATACAATCAAGTACTTATAGAGTTAGTGTATGAGTCAAGATGGGATTGACCACTCCTAATTAACTTCAGGAAGCAAATATCTCACTGTATTTCAGTTTAGCAAAACCTAGGCTTGGTAATCCTCATGAGTTGCGAAATTTTGAAACATAATATGGATAACTTGTATGAGTATTGACAGCTAACTCGATGTCATCCTAAGTATTATTGGTCAAAGAGATGAATTATACGGTAACCATAGGCCAAGATTCTGTTAGATATATGTGCCCTAGAAGTCAGAATTGGCTGACACTTGTAATACACTTCTAGGGGCAAAATTATAATTTTGACTATAATTAATGAAATGGGTTATTTTCTATCACACATGTGTATTTAGTGTCTGTGATACATCCTTTGAGTTAATGGTAATGATAATTCATATTTTCAAGAGTTGAAAATTTAAGACATGAATAATCATTATTAACTCATAAACAGCTCCTGACCATAGGATCATCACGAGGATGGTGATTGATCCGGAAGGTTGGTGTACGATTGCTTCTCTTTAGTAGATGAGTCTTGAGTCTATGGTGTGGAGACACCGGAGCGAGAGTACAGGTACTCGTTAGAGAATGAGGGCACTGAGCGTGACCACCTCGAGTAGTCATTAGGAAGTCTACCTTCTCGTCAATGACTGACTCGATGCTGCAGTAGTGTGTCTGGTTCTTTGACCTGAGATGCATCGGCAGTTCACCTTGAGGGTGTTATAGTTTGACTACACCATTACTCGGTCTCCTAGCCATATGGAACCCTGAGGTGTATGTTGGCTGTGACATGTTCATTGTAGGAACTGGATTGCATCAAGATGGGATCTATCTACCTCGGTGGTAGAGGAGTAGCCCTATGATGATCATGAGAATCAAGTCCTGAAGCCCATGGCCATGGCAGAGTGAAATAATAGAAAGAGTTTCTATTTAGATTTTCACATTGGACTCGAATCGAATGATTACATCATATGACAGAGACTAGGGTTTGACGAGTTCACCTTAACCCTAATCTGATCGGGGCTCAAGATAGAAGAACTTAATCACACAGGTAGCTGCACCAAGAGGTTCGCATTCAGCTCTGATGGGTTGCCACCATATACTGCTAGGTGTCACTGGTGGATTTTGGGAGCAATTAGAATGATTTAGATGATCGATCATTCTAGCTGTTCGAATCAGAAGAGTTCTGATCCATCGAAAGGAGTTTCGATGATGTCTATGATAGAGATCATGACATATCCCATTACCATACAGAACTGAACCTAACTGGGTCACACAAACCAAGGGTTTGAATCTGGTGATCATCAATTGAACTGATCTAGTTCAATTGATCTGAATGAGATTCAATTAGGTTCAAGGAAATCGTGCTAGCACTCGATTGAACCTAACGTTCTTCTTTTACTATCATAAATAAGTTGTCCTGACTGAGCCAAAGGAGTTTGTGCTCAATCAGAGGCCTTCATATGGTCTGACTGGAGGTTGTCCAAGTCAAAATAGGTTGTCTTATTTGTAAGACATTACCTGCCATTTTTGGTCACCTGCCATTTCTTGTTCTTTGACTTTGGTCAAAAGTCTACCTTTGACTGGTCAAACGTTGACCATTCACCCTTTGACTTTTGACCACATGTCATGCACCTATTGGAGAGCTGGTGGGGGCCTGTCCCCCTGCCAGAACCTGGCAAGGAGAAGGGCGCACGCCAAGGGTGGCGTGAGCCCAAGTAGGAGGCGCCTAGGAGTCCTTGTTGGACAAGGACTCCACCTCCCTTTTGGATTCCAATCAGAGTTCTACTAAGAATCCAGTTTGACTGGTCTTAGGCGCCCTCTAAGGAGGAATCCAGGGGTCTCTATTCCAACCAATCAGATTTAGATCTGATTTCACAAAGGGTTGTGATTGGTTGAGAGGAAGAGGAGTTGGATCACAAGAGGTCTATAAATAAGACCCTGCGCCCAACCCTAATCCTAAGTGAAAAGTGAATGCTATTAGATATGCCCCAAGGCTGCCTCTCCCCTCCTTCTCCACGCCATAGTCTCTTCTCCTCTTGCTCTCCACGTCCAAAAGGTGTTTTGGACTTAGTTTGGTGCGATTCAGATCAAGGAAAGGCGATCAAAAGCAAGAAGGCTGCGCTGCTGCAAAAGGACGACTGCAGATCTTCAAAAGAGTTTTGAAGATCCTCCAGATCAGATCCAGATCTGATTTTTGGAGGTGTGATAGAGAAGAAGAGGATCTCCAGATCCAACCTGAGTGGATACCGGTAGAGGCCAGGCGCTTGCGTGGCTAAGATCCAGAACCTTCCGCTGCAATCAGGATCATCTACAGGGTAATAGGATTACCCAAATCAGGTAAATTGAATTTGATTTAATTTATCTTGTTTTATTTTATTTATTAAAATAATAAGAATCAGATCTGAAACATATCAAGATCTGATTAAGATCAAGAGAAAATTTTTGAAATATATCTCTTGATCTAATCAGATCTGGACGAACCTGGATCGGGAAATCAGGATTTTCCTTCAACTGGTATCAGAGCCATGGTTCTAAAATTATTTAGATCTGATTTTAATTTTATTTTAATTAGAAAATAAAGTGATTTTAGATGTCACATGAGATGTGATCAGATCTGAAATCAGAAAAAATTAAAATTAAATGATTTGGATCTAAGAACATGAAGATATGCATGACTAGTTCTAGAATAGAATAGTTCTATAGAATAGTTTTGCATGTCTTTGATTTAATCTGATTAAATCATATTTTAGATCTTCTTATTTACTATTTTCTGATATTATAAGTGTTATAATAACATCTGATAAACAGCAAATAAAAATTATTTAATTTTAAATATCATATGAGATATGATAGATGCATGACTAGACTAGTTGTAGAATAGTTCTACATAATTGTCTAGATTAGAATTTATTTTGATTAGATCAATTTAAATCTAATTTTTCAGATTATTATGTGATAATTTAGATCTGAAAATATGCATGATTTGATACATGAGATGTATGCAAAATATGCCATGATTAGATCTACTTTATATATGAGATATATGATATAGATCTGATATTGTTTTGTAGTATTGAATGTTCCTGATTAAGGCGTTCCTCTTGGCCGTCCGGTCATAAGAATGAAGAAGGGTTTAAAGGCCCTCTCTTCCCATTCGATGGGGTGTTCTTATGATGTGTAGGGGTGCTGCGTGTTCGTCCTTAATCAGAAACCCAAAACTTACTTTCTGCAAAACCCTAGATCCTGAAACCCTAGGATTTATTGTGCATATTTTGTTTATGAACCCAACTTAATTAAGAATTAAGTTTATGGAATATTAATTAGGTCTAAAATTGAGAATTTCAGATCTAAGACATATTCATAATACTGGGTTCGGGCTTGGGTAGCTCAATTAGGTCTAAGCGGTTGATCAAACCGAATCAAGAGTTGGTTAGATGGGATCAACAATGCTTAAATTGACCAGCCTAATAGGATTAAGTCTGGGTCAAGATCGAGTCACGATCAAGCAAGACCTAATTAGGCTCAGAGGTTAGAGTCTGGATTGTAGGCTAACCCAATTGGTTCTGACTCAACAATTTGGTGTCTAAGGTAAGTTTGGCACAGACGACCGACTGGTTTTTAATTGGAAGCTACTCGACCTGAATGCGTTCTTGTGCGAGTTAACGGCATATTCCTTCCACCGATCTCACTTACCTGGCCATATCTGTTGACACAGTTCTGATCTGAGGTGGTCAATAATCCGAGCTGACCCATGCCACTAGGTTAGTCATAATTGTTATGACTAAGCCAAGTCTAGTTTAATGAGACCTGAATCAATTCTCCCTAAGAAAAGATTAAGTCCGAGGTCTTCCACCATTGTAGACGTGCGGGCCCTTCCCGGGGTTGATTGTTCTCGGCTGGATACAGTGGCTCAGTTGCACCGGGAAGACGCAACCATGTCTATTAGGCATTGGATGCTATGGGCTGGAGGATGAGTTGGGCTCAATATTCCGGATACGGTGAGAGACCCAATTAGGAACCCAGTCTATGCAAATGGTGGGTCTGACTTAACTAAGGAGTGGATCAATATTCCGGATACGGTGAGATTCATGAATTAGAGACCAAGTTTGGGTGCACCATGATTAGAGAATCATTGAACAAGAGTTGTTCACTCATTGGCTAACCCATCACCAATAACTGTTAGGTGAGGTGATGAGTCAGTTGGTGAGACCGCACCACCCACTAGAAATCATCAATCGTGGAGATTTTCGCATCTCTACAGAGGGAGTGTAGGGATCCGAGAAAATAGTGGGAGCTAATTTGTTTAAAAATAAAATCCCTAAACAAATTGGTCAAGTCAAAATTACAGTATCTAACTAGAATCTTTGACTCTCTACAGGAAAATGTCTGCGTCCAACCCACTGGCACGTATCCTAGACACACATAGACTGACTGGACCCAATTATAAAGATTGGCTCAGGAACTACAAAATTGTTTTGGGTTCAGAGAAGTTAACACATGTTTTGGACCAGGACCCTCCCACCTTACCAGCTCGTCCATCCACTGAACAGAGAGCGTCTCTGGAAAATGGATTGACGAAGATAATAAGGCCAGATACTACATGTTGGGCTCGATGTCTGATGAGCTCCAGCGCCAACATGAAGATATCGGGACTGCTCGCCAAATGTTGGCTCACCTGCAGGAGATGTTTGGTGAACAGAGTCGCGCAGCCAAATATCAAGTCACGAAAATGACTTTTTAAGGCTAAGATGCGTGATGGGCAGTCAGTCCAAGATCACTGTCTGACAATGATCAAGGACATGGAAGAGCTTGAGAAGCTCGGTGTGAAGTTGGACTTGGATTTGCAGAACGATATTATTCTGCAATCCTTGACTGATGCATATGGGCAATTCATCATGAATTACCACATGCATAAACTTCAAAATTCCTTGGCCGAGTTGAATGAATATGCTGGTTACCGCTGAGCTTTCTATGAAAGGTTCTAAAGGCTCAGTTCTTGCTATGGAACGGACTTCTTCCAAAAGAAAGTCTTATGGAAAGAAAAAGAAGTCTGTGAAAAAGCAAAAGGTAGAAGGATCAAAGAAGAAGAAGGCAGAACCGAAGAAGAAGGTCGATGGCAAAGGAAAGTGTTTCCATTGCAACAGCGACGGCCATTGGAAGCGGAACTGCCCTACTTACCTGGCCACCCTAAAGAACAAGAAGGAAGGTCCTTCTGGAGGTATGCTCGTTATTGAGTCTAACCTTACGGTTTCTTCTGCATCCAGTTGGGTGCTTGACTCTGGTTCTAGTGCTCATCTGTGCACTTCTATGCAGGGTCTTGAGGATAGCAGGAGGCTGAGGGATGGAGACATGATCCTACGCGTCGGTAATGGAGCAAGAGTTGCTGCAGTAGCCGTGGGAACATACCCTCTGCGATTACCATCTGGTTTAGACTTAGTTTTAAAAGACTGTTATTATGTGCCTGCAGCTAGCAGGAATTTGATTTCTGTTTCATGCTTAGCACAAGAAGGTTATGTGATCACCTTCTTTAAGGACCATTGTAACATTCTTTATGAAAGAAATAAAATTGCAAATGGTTTCCTTGTTAATGGTCTTTATCAGTTGCATATTGATGTACCTATTTTAACTATCGAGCAAAACGTGAATGCCAAACGACCTAGGGATAGTCCAAACGACAGATATCTATGGCACCTGAGATTAGGTCATATAGCAGAAGATAGGATTAACAAATTGGAGAAAAATGGGCTATTGAGTCCATTGACTTTTGAGTCATATCCAACTTGTGAATCTTGTCTTCAAGGCAAAATGACTAAACTCCCTTTTGTTGGACATGGGGAGAGGGCCACAGATCTCCTTGCCCTAGTACATACTGATGTGTGCGGCCCATTCGATGTGCCGGCTAGAGGCAATTTTGTCTACTTCATTACCTTTACCGATGATCTGTCTAGGTATGGGTATGTGTATCTTATGAGACATAAGTCTGAAGCCTTTTGAAAAGTTCAAAGAATTCAGACATGAAGTAGAAAAACAAACTGGAAAACCCATTAAGGTTCTTCGATCAGATCGAGGAGGTGAATACCTTAGCCGGGAATTCCTAGACTATCTTAAGGAAAATGGCATAGTCTCTCAATGGACTCCACCAGGAACACCTCAACTCAACGGGGTTTCAGAACGGAGAAATCGGACTCTATTGGATATGGTTCGATCCATGATGAGCTTCACAGACCTCCCAGATTTTCTTTGGGGACATTCATTATTAACTTCAATCTATTTACTGAATAGGGTTCCCTCTAAAACCGTTCCTACCACACCGTATGAGATATGGCACGGTAAGAAACCAAGTCTGAGTCATCTCAGAATTTGGGGTTGTCCGGCTTATGTCAAAAGACAACAAGCGGACAAGTTAGAGTTTAGGTCCTTTAGAGCTCGATTCATAGGATATCCTAAAGAGTCATTAGGATACTATTTCTACATTCCAGAAGACCACAATGTGATTGTGAGTCGACATGCCATATTTCTTGAAAAATAGTTTATTCAAGATAGTGGCATTGGAAAGCAGATTAAGCTTGATGAGAAAGTCTCACAAGCAGAACGAGCTAAGGACCAAGTGGAACCAAATCAGGTTGAGCCAATAAGAACACTACCTCCTCCACCTCGTAGATCGGAAAGAGTTTCCCGTCCCCCTGAAAGATACTTAGGTATTATTTCAGAGGATGTAGAGGAAATGTTCCTCATAGGTAATGGTGCTCATGGTGATGATCCCAAAACCTACAACGAGGCGATATCAGATATCGACTCCGAGAAATGGCTTGAGGCAATGAAGTCAGAGAATTGACTCGATGCACTCAAACCAAGTCTGGACCTTGGTAGATCCACCAGAAGGTATAGTACCTATTGGGTGTAAATGGATCTTCAAGAGAAAGATTGGTGCAGATGGGAATGTGGAGACATTCAAGGCTAGACTGGTGGCAAAAGGTTATAGTCAACGCGAAGGCATTGACTATCAGGATACCTTTTCCCCGGTAGCTATGCTAAAATCCATCCGCACATTGCTTGCTGTTGCAGCCTATTTCGATTATGAAATATGGCAAATGGACGTGAAAACGGCATTCCTAAATGGATATCTTGAGGAAGATATCTATATGGAACAGCCGCTAGGTTTCACATCCAGTGATACTGATCACAAGGTTTGCAAGCTGCAAAGGTCCATATATGGACTTAAGCAAGCATCTCGGAGCTGGAACACTCGTTTCAATGATGTGATCAAAAAGTTTGGTTTCATCAAAAATGAAGAGGAACCATGTGTTTTCAAAAGGGTCAGTGGGAGCGCTGTTGTCTTCCTCGTATTGTACGTGGATGACATCCTCCTTATTGGGAATGATATTCCCATGTTGACATCAGTCAAGATGTGGTTGTCTAAGGAATTCTCCATGAAAGACCTAGGTGAAGCATCCTTTATTCTAGGAATTAAGGTCTATAGGGATAGACCGAATAGGATGCTAGGACTTTCACAGAAGATGTACATAGAGGAAGTACTAAAGAGGTTTAGTATGGAAAACTCTAAGAGGGGATTAATACCCTTCAGACATGGTATTCATCTTTCCAAGAAGATGTGCCCTAGCACACCTGAGGAAATAGAACGCATGAGCAAGATCCCTTATGCTTCTGCAATAGGGAGCCTCATGTATGCCATGCTATGTACACGACCTGATATAGCCCATGCTGTGAGTGTCACAAGCAGATATCAGTCAAATCCAGGTGAAGAACACTGGACTTCTGTGAAATGTATCCTTAAGTACTTGAGAAGAACTAAGGATATGATGTTGGTCTTTGGTAATGGAGAACTCCAAGTTCAGGGATACACAGACTCGGACTTCATGTCCGATATAGATGATCGAAAGTCGACATCTGGAAGTCTGTTTGTGTGCAATGGTGGAGCTGTCAGCTGGAAGAGTTCCAAGCAAACTGTGATAGCAGATTCCACCATGGAAGCAGAATATATAGCTGCATCAGAGGCTGCAAAGGAAGCGTTCTGGTACAAGAAGTTTGCTGCAGAAATTGGAGTAATGCCATCAGATGCCATTCCTCTTTACTGCGACAACAATGGCGCCATAGCCCTTGCTAAGGAGCCGAGGTCTCACCAAAAGTCCAAGCACATTGAGCGGCGATATCCATCTCATCCGCGATTACCTTGAGAAAGGTTACGTTGAGGTCAAGAGAGTCAACTCCACAGATAATGTGGCAGACCCACTTACAAAGCCGTTGGGCCAGCAGAAGATCGAAGCCCACCTTGAGAAGATGGGACTTAGACTTGTAGCCAATTGGCTTTAGGACAAGTGGGAGATTGTTAGATATATGTGCCCTAGAAGCCAGAATTGGCTGACACTTGTAATACACTTCTAGGGGCAAAATTGTAATTTTGACTATAATTAATGAAATGGGTTATTTTCTATCACACATGTGTATTTAGTGTCTGTGATACATCCTTTGAGTTAATGGTAATGATAATTCATATTTTCAAGAGTTGAAAATTTAAGACATGAATAATCATTATTAACTCATAAATAGCTCCCGACCATAGGATCATCATGAGGATGGTGATTGATCTGGAAGGTTGGTGTACAATCGCTTCTCTTTAGTAGATGAGTCTTGAGTCTACGGTGTGGAGACACCGGAGCGAGAGTACAGGTACTCGTTAGAGAATGAGGGCACTGAGCGTGACCACCTCGAGTAGTCATTAGAAAGTCTACCTTCTCGTCAATGACTGACTCGATGCTGCAGTAGTGTGTCTGGTTCTTTGACCTGAGATGCATCGGCAGTTCACCTTGAGGGTGTTATAGTTTGACTACACCATTACTCGGTCTCCTAGCCATATGGAACCCTGAGGTGTATGTTGGCTGTGACATGTTCATTGTAGGAACTGGATTGCATCAAAATGGGATCTATCTACCTCGGTGGTAGAGGAGTAGCCCTATGATGATCATGAGAATCAAGTCCTGAAGCCCATGGACCATGGCAGAGTGAAATAATAGAAAGAGTTTCTATTTAGATTTTCACATTGGACTCGAATCGAATGATTACATCATATGATAGAGACTAGGGTTTGACGAGTTCACCTTAACCCTAATCTGATCGGGGCTCAAGATAGAAGAACTTAATCACACAGGTAGCTGCACCAAGAGGTTCGCATTCAGCTCTGATGGGTTGCCACCATATACTGCTAGGTGTCACTGGTGGATTTTGGGAGCAATTAGAATGATTTAGATGATCGATCATTCTAGCTGTTCGAATCAGAAGAGTTCTGATCCATCGAAAGGAGTTTCGATGATGTCTGTGATGGAGATCATGACATATCCCATTACCATACAGAACTGAACCAAACTGGGTCACACAAATAAGGGTTTGAATCTGGTGATCATCAATTGAACTGATCTAGTTCAATTGATCTGAATGAGATTCAATTAGGTTTAAGGAAATCGTGCTAGCACTCGATTGAACCTAACGTTCTTCTTTTACTATCATAAATAAGTTGTCCTGACTGAGCCAAAGGAGTTTGTGCTCAATCAGAGGCCTTCATATGGTCTGACTGGAGGTTGTCTAAGTCAGAATAGGTTGTCTTATTTGTAAGACATTACCTGCCAATTTTGGTCACCTGCCATTTCTTGTTCTTTGACTTTGGTCAAAAGTCTATTTTGACTGGTCAAACGTTGACCATTCATCCTTTGACTTTTGACCACATATCATGCACCTATTGGAGAGCTGGTGGGGGCCTGTCCCCCTGCCAGAACCTGGCAAGGAGAAGGGCGCACGCCAAGGGTGGCGTGAGCCTAAGTAGGAGGCGCCTAGGAGTCCTTGTTGGACAAGGACTCCACCTCCCTTTTGGATTCCAATCAGAGTTCTACTAAGAATCCAGTTTGACTGGTCTTAGGCATCCTCTAAGGAGGAATCCAGGGGTCTCTATTCCAACCAATCAGATTTAGATCTGATTTCACAAAGGGTTGTGATTGGTTGAGAGGAAGAGGAGTTGGATCACAAGAGGTCTATAAATAAGACCCTGCGCCCAACCCTAATCCTAAGTGAAAAGTGAATGCTATTAGATATGCCCCAAGGCTGCCTCTGCCCTCCTTCTCCATGCCATAGTCTCTTCTCCTCTTGGTCTCCACGTTCAAAAGGTGTTTTGGACTTTGTTTGGTGCGATTCAGATCAAGGAAAGGCGATCAAAAGCAAGAAGGCTGCGCTGCTGCAAAAGGACGACTGCAGATCTTCAAAAGAGTTTTGAAGATCCTCCAGATCAGATCTAGATCTGATTTTTGGAGGTGTGATAGAGAAGAAGAGGATCTCCAGATCCAACCCGAGTGGATACCGGTAGAGGCCAGGCGCTTGTATGGCTAAGATCCAGAACCTTCCGCTGCAATTAGGATCATCTACAGGGTAATAGGATTACCCAAACCAGGTAAATTGAATTTGATTTAATTTATCTTATTTTATTTTATTTATTAAAATAATAAGAATCAGATCTGAAACATATCAAGATCTGATTAAGATCAAGAGAAAATTTTTGAAATATATCTCTTGATCTAATCAGATCTGGACGAACCTGGACCGGAAAATCAAGATTTTCCTTCAGATTCTAAGAATATTGCTTTGCATACATTCGACCTATTAGGACATTGGGTATCGTTGCTAGATGGTCATTTCGATTGATATAAAAATTGATTCCTATGCTACCACCTTAGGTTTGAACCTATGGGGTCACATATATTAGAAGTTGTTATCTGATTGATGGTTGATCATCGATTGAGAATTGTTCAATGATCGAATCATCAATGCGATTGATGATCGATCAAGTGTAAGTATTGCAGGAGGATCGATTAGCAATTGGATTGCTAATTAGCTCAATTTGATTAAATAATTAGAATAAAATTAAATCTAATTAAATTACATTCAATTAGAATTATTTTGAATTTCATTAGGTTAAATCCAATTGGTTTATTAGATAAGCCAATTTCAAGGAAAAAATAATTTATTGTTAGACCAGGACTTGAATGCACCTAATTTCTAATTGAGTTAGGATTTAAATCAGATTTAAATTTAATTTGATCAAATTTAATTGAGATCCTAGTTGGACTAAGATCATCCTAAATTAGGTTGCATTAATTATGGTTTAAATAAAATTTAAATCAGATTTGATCTAGTCTAAATAGGAGAGTCCAAGTTGGACTAGGACTCCTCCTGTCCCATGCACTAAGGAAGAAAGATCCCACATCCCCCTTTTTGATTTTATTCTAGAAGTTTACATGGGTTTTTCCATGCCTAAGACAAGTATTCCATGCCCCACCTCTGGTGTTCTTGAAATAAATTTGACTTGGTCAAATTTAGGAATTGGTTTTGATTTGAACTTTATTTGATAGAGTCCCAAATTTTCAAAACACCTCCTTTCCTTATAGAATTTTTTTCCATGCCTCCCTTTATGTTTGTCACCCCTTTTTCTTCTTTTTTGTGTGATAATTTTTAGTTCTCCATGCCTATTTTCAAGGGGGAGGCATCCAAGTTGGACGCCTCCTAAGAGTCCTTATTTTTCCTTTTTTGACTAGGTCTTTTGACCTAGTCTTTCCAACCCTTTGTGCGCCTCCAATTTAGTAGAGGTTAGTGTGAGTTTTCCTGGGAGTTTTATCCATGAAAAGGCTAAGAGAGAGATGGTCAAGGCTATCGGAGTTTAGCACTTCAAAGGTTGGGCGTTGGTGGTCTCACTAGGACATGAAAGGTTGATGTCCTGATGAGAACAAAGAAAGAGAAGAAGGTCTTCTCTTTAGGTTTATTTCTAGATTTTTCTTTTCTATCTTTTGTAAGATTTTTTCACTAAAATATTAGAGAAGAAGAGAGACAGGGCATGGGAGGATTAATGCTCCAAGTTGTTGGTGCATTAAGGTTTCTTTTGGACATGATATGTTCATGTCCTGATGAGAAGAAAAGAAGAGAAGATGGTCTTCTCTTAGAATTTCTTTATGATAATTTTTCTTCTCAATTTTGTAGTATTTTTACATGAGAAAAATTAAAGAGAAATAGAGATATGGCATAGGAGAATACAAGAGGAGAAGGTCGCCTCTTGTCAAGATTTGTACATCTGTTTAGGACATCAATGGTTGATGTCCTGAAGAGAAGGTGTGTCTACTCTTTATGATCTTTCTTCAAACTTTTATTTTTCTTATTTTTAGGAGATCGAAGGATTGGTCTTCACCCTAAATTATCTTCCATATCTATAGGAAAAACTAGTTTCCCACTGCAGGATCAATCTGATCTAAATAGATCTATAGCAAAATTTTAAAATTTTTTTCTACTCTAATCTGATCAGATCTGAGAGTTCTTAGATCTGATCCTTATGATTTGATACTAAAAATAAAAATTAAAATAGATCAGAAACAACATTTGTTACCTATTTAGGGTAAACAATTATCCCTATTGGTGCGAAATCTGATTGTTGCCAGAATCGAGGCTGGAGTCGGAGAAGGTGAGGTCACCGTCGATGATCTGCAAAATAAGTCTAGTCCAAAGTCGGAGGTGGTGGCTCCAACAAGATCCTTTGATGGTTAAGTTAGCTCTTTCGGCCAACAGAAATGGAGTGCTCAGAGGATTTTAGCAGAATTTTTAGAAGAAAACTCAGAGCTTAGAAAAGAAAGCATATTTGAAGGGTCTCTTATATAGACGGAGCTGGTAATAAACTGATAGTGATAGTCATAACCACCTCGTATTGGGCCGCTCGGGGCCATGTGAAGTTCGTTATAGAGGGTAGTGTCTATTGTTGCGACGTGCTAGCCTGTTGGGACCTGACAGCTGAGGCTCGGGTGGGATAGCAGAGGCATGCATCGAGGTCCTTTCGGACTGCTGGAAGGGGTCTAGACTGAATCTTGCTGGGAGTATCTAAGAGAAGCTCGATCGAGTGAAGCCCTTTAGGCAATTGGGGGGAGAAGCCCATCTTGAAGGAGGAGAAACCAGGAAGGAGTTCGACTGATGAAGTAGTCTAACCGAAGGAGAAGTTGGCAGGAGTTCGACTGCTGAAGGAGTTTGGTTGAAGGAGAAGTTTGGCAGGAGTTCGACTGATGAAGTAGTCCAATCAAAGGAGAAGTTTGGCAGGAGTTCGACTACTGAAGGAGTTCGATCGAAGAAAAAAATATGGTAGGAGTTTGACTGCTAAAGGAGCTCAATCGAAGGAGAAGTCCGACAGGTCTTACAAATTCGATGGAAGCTCGCCCCTGGCTGCTGATATCGAGCAGGCTAATTCAAAGACCAGACATTCTAGTCAAACTTCAGCAAGAGTGGGTTTATCCCCAACAATTGTTTCCTATTTTCAAGTTTGAAATTTGAAAGAAGGGAGTATGGATGTGGCTGCCGAAGTTCTTTTCTTCTTTTGTGTCTGTCTAGAAGAGATACTTTGGCATCGATCGCTTCGGCTCTTGGACTCATTAAATTCAAGATGACTTCGAGAAGATGACTTTTCAAATTTTTCATTGCAACACTACCTCAGGTATGACATAATTAAAGATCTACCCATTGCCACTTTCCTGCTAGGATGAGTGGGACACGTGATGCACACAGATTAGCTGAAGGTGACTCGCAATCATAACCACTTTGGGCCTCTCCTCAACTATTTAAGGCCTTCTTCCTCCTCCGAAACCCATTTCGCCCAAGTCTCCTTCACCCTTCGACTCTTGCTCTTCTTTCGTCTGAGAGTTTCAATTCCTCCCTTCATCCTCCCTGGTTCTAGGCGTTCCTATGTCCGATTCTCATCGCAGCCATCATTTCTTTGTCATTCTCAATCAACTTTGGTCAGCCTCTCAACATCCATTTTTAATTACTCTTGCTTCTTTTTCTTCTTGTTCTTTCAATTTTTTCGTATAAGTTTTTGCACTTCATTTTTTTCTACTTTTTGGGGATTTTTTGGGGGATTTACTTTGATCTGGATGTCTTTTGAAACTTTTCAATCCACCAGTTCTTAGAGCTCATTCGGACCGACCTTTCTAGACCCTGTCTTCCTAACAAAGGTTGAGCCTAGGAACATGTCCCACCAGCCTTTCACTTCGAACACCATCTCTTCTATCCTTACTTTGAATGACCTCTCCCTGATTCGAGCTCCTTTAGCAGTCAAACTCCTACCGAACTTCTTCTTCAATCGAACTTCTTTAGCAGTCAAACTCCTGCCAGACTTGTCCTTTGGCTAAACTCCTTCAATAGTCAAACTCATGCCAAACTTCTCCTTCGATCAGACTACTTCATCAGTCAAACTCTTGCCGAACTTCTCCTTTAGTCGAACTCCTTTAGCAGTCAAACTCCTGCCAGACTTCTCGTTCAATCGGACTACTTCAGCAGTCGAACTTCTTCCTGGCTTCTCCTCCTTCAAGCTGGGCTTCTCCCCTCAGTTGCCTAAAGGGCTTCGCTCAATCGAGCTTCTCTTAGATGCTCCCAGCAAGATTTAGCCCAGACCCCTTTCAGCAGCCCGAAAGGACCTCGACGCATGCCTTTGCTAACCCACCCAAACCTCAGCTATCACGTCCCAACAGGCTAGCATATCACGATAACATATACTACCCTCTAGAACGAACTTCACGTGGCCCCGAGTGGCATACTATCAGGTGGTTATGACTATCACTATCAGTTTGTTACCAATTCTGCCTATATAAGAGATCCTTCAGATATGCTTTCTTCTCTAAGCTCTGAGTTTTCTTCTAAAAATTCTACTAAAATCTCTCTGAGCACTCCATTTCTATTGGCCGAAAGAGTTGACTTGATCGTCAGAGGGTCTTGCTGGAGCCGCTATCTCTGACTTCAGACTAGACTTATTTTGTAGGTCACCGATGGTGACCTCATCTTCTCCGACTCCAGCCTCGATTCCGACGATAACCAGATTTTGCACCAACAACCCCGATGATTATCTGAATGCTACTGAGGCTCTAGATCTTGCCACACACATGCCTAGCCTCTACTGAAGTCTACTCAGGCTAGTTCTAGTTGCCCTCTCCTACTGGATTTAATCTCCAAAGATCAGATCTCGAGTCCTTTTGTAGATCCTTCAAAATAGCTTCTGAGGGATGTGCATTCGTCTCACAAACTGGGTCGTCCTTTGCTTGATCCTTGTTCCAATGGAGTTGGATCTTCTTGCTGGAGTTTTGCCCAACTCTTGGGTGTGGAGAAGGAAGAGAGGACCAGAGGGTGGTGGTGTGGAAGAGGAGAGGGAGCTGCAGGCTTTAGGTGTGGTGATTGGGAGCATCCAGAAACCCTAGGGCGCAGGGCTTCTTATAAAGAGCCTTGCGCCACCTTGAGACTTGGTCGATCAAGTAATCAAATTACTTGATTAAATCATATTCTTATCTGATGTTCCATGCCAAATACCAAGCCTCTACTTGGTTTTGTCGCCCAAAAATCAGCCATAAGTGGCACAAAAAATAGGTAAGGAAGAGTCCTAGGCACAAAGGACTCTTCCTCCCTAGAGTTTGAACTCTATCAAACTCTTGATTTATTTAAATTATATGCCACCTTATCCCATCATTGAGTGCATGCCTAGAAGGGGACGTGAGCCCTCTCCACACAAAATAATTAGGGGGTGTGCACCCCTAGAAATTCTCCAGGGGGCGCACGCCCCTTCTCCCTTCTTTCTTGCAACATGGGTCAACCTTTGACCCTTGTCCAGTTTCCATCTTATGGGATTTAAGACAAGCCTTAATCAAGTCCCATCTAATGAAATTGAGACAAGTTCTAATCAAGTTAGGACAAGCCTTGATCAGGCCAGGACTAGATCCAGTCAGATCAAGATAAATCCATATAGAGTTTCTGGGAAAGCCTTGTCCAAATTTCATCTCATGATTTTAGGATAAGCCCTGATCTCATCAGGACAAGTCTATTCTGATCAAGACATGCTCTAGTCAGATCAGGACAAACCCATACAAGGCTCTTGGGTGAGCCAAATTCAATTTGGCTTAGATGAGATGACTTAGAAAGACTACATAAAGAGAAAGTTAGGCTTAATTGTGTGCTAGCACGATTTTCTTGAACCAATTGGATCTAATCCAAATCAATCAAACTGGGTTAGTCTAATTGATGACATCCAGACCTAAACCCTTATTTGTGTGATCTAGTTAGATTCAGTTCTATATGGTAATGGAATATGTCATGATCTCCATCATCGACTTCATCAAAATACTTTTCGATGGACCAGAACTCTTCCAATTCATTGAATTAGAATGATCGATCATCAAGACCATTCTAATTGATCCCAAAGTCTACCAATGACACCTAGTAGTATATGGTGGCAACCCATCAGAGCTGAATACGAATCTCTTAGTGTAGCTATTTGTGTGATTGGGTTTCTCTATCATGAGCTCCAACAGGATTAGGGTTAAGGTGAACTCGTCAAACCCAACACCTCATCTTATGATTGAGTCATTCGATTTGAGTCTGATATGAAATCCTAATAGAAAACTCCTTTTTATTATTTTACACTACCATAGCCATGAGCTTATGGACTCGATCTCATGATCATCATAAGACTACTCCTCCTCTACTGAGGTTAATAGATTCCATCTTGGTGTGATCCAGTTTCTACAATAAATATGCTATAGCCAACATACACCTTAGAATTTTGAATGGCTAGAAGATCGAATTATGATGTAGTAAAACTATAATACACTTAAGGTGAACTACTGATGCACTTCAGATCAAAGAACTAGATACACAACTACAGCATTAAGCTAGTCATCGATGAAAAGGTAGACTCTCTTAGGACTGCTCGAGATGATCATGCTCATGCCCTCATTCTTAATGAGTATCTGTACTCTCACTATGGTGTTTCCACATCATAGACTCAAAACTCATCTACCCTAAAAAGATAATCATACATCGATCTTCCAAATCGATTACCATCCTCGTGATGATCCTACGGTCTGGAGTAGATTATGAGTTAATTATGAAAATACATATATTAAATTTTCAACTCTTGAAAATATGCATTATCATATTTATGAACTCAAAGGATGTATCATAAATACTTTATACACAATATGATAGAAAAAATAACCCTTTATTAATTTTAAGTCAAAATGTCAAAAATACCTCTAGAATATATGTTATAAGTGTCAGCCAATCTAGCTTCTAGGATACTCGTCTAACAAACTTCCATATGTCTAAAGCTAATTGACTACAAATCTAAGTCCCATCTTTTTATGGTGGGCTTCAATCTTCTGCTAGCTCAATGGCTTCATCAGTGGGTCAGCCGCATTATCTACGGTGTCGACTCTCTTGACCTCGACGTATCCCTTCTCGAGGTAATCGCGGATGAGGTGATACTGCCGCTCGATATGCTTGGACTTTTGATGAGATCTCAGCTCCTTAGCTAGGGCTATGGCACCATTATTGTCACAGTACAGAGGGACGCCATTCGATGGCATCACTCCAAGCTCTATGATGAACTTTTTGAATCAGAATGCCTCCTTTGTAGCTTTCGATGCAGCGATATATTCTACTTCCATGATAGAGTCTGCTATCATAGTTTGCTTGAAACTCTTTCAGCTAACAGCACCACTATTGCATACAAACAGACTATTAGATATCGACTTTCAATCATCTATATCAGATATAAAGTCTGAGTCTGTATATCCCTGGACTTGGAGTTCTCCATTACCAAAGACTAGAAACATATCCTTAGTCCTTCTCAAGTACTTCAGGATATATTTTATAGAAGTCTAGTGCTTTTTATCTAGATTCAATTGATACATGCTCGTGACACTCACAGCATGTGCGATATCAGATCGTCTACATAGCATGATGTACATGAGGCTCCCTATTATTGAAGCATAAGAGATCTTGCTCATGCATTCAATCTTCTCAGGTGTGTTGGGACACAGCTTCATGGAGAGATGAATGCCATGTTTGAAGGATACTAGTCCTCTCTTGGAGTTTTTCATGCTGAATCGCTTCAACACCCCCTCTATGTACATCTTTTGTGAGAGACCCAGCATCCTCTTTGGACTATCTCTATAGACCTTAATTCCTAAGATGAAGAATGCCTCTCCTAGGTCTTTCATAAAAAACTTTTTCGACAACCACACTTTGATCATGGTCAATATGAAAATATCTTTCTCAATTAGGAGGATGTCATCTACGTACAATATAAGGAAGATAATAGTGCTCCCACTAATCTTTTTGAATACACAAGGCTCCTCGTCATTTTTGATGAAATTGAATGATTTGATCATATCATTAAAATGAGCATTCTAGCTCCGAGATGCTTGCTTAAGTCGATATATAGATCTTTACAGCTTACAGACCTTATGATCTCTATCACTGGATGTGAAACCAAGGGATTATTTCATATAGATATCTTCCTTAAGATATCTTTTTAAGAATGCCACTTTCACATCCATTTGTCATATTTCATAATCAAAATATGCTGTGATTGCAAGCAATGTATGGATGGATTTTAGTATGGCTACCAGCGGATAGTATCCTAATAGACAATGCCTTCGTGCTGACTATATCTTTTCGCTACTAGCCTATCCTTGAATGTCTCAATATTTCCATCTACACCTATCTTTCTCTTGAAGATCCATTTATACCCAATAGGTACAATACCTTCAGGTGGATCTACCAAGGTCCAGACTTGATTCGTATGCATTGAGTTAATCTCTGACTTCATTGCCTCTAACCATTTCTCAGAATCGATATCTGATATCGTCTCATCATAGGTTTTAGGATCATCACCATAAACCTTATTTCCCATGAGAAATATTTTCTCTACATTCTCTGAAATGGTACCTAAGTACCTCTCAGGAGGATAGAAAATTCTATTTGATCTACAAGACGGAGGAGATTGTGTTTGGATCAACTCAGTCTGACTGGGTTTTATAGGTTCCTTAGCTCGTTGCTCTTCGGAGACATTCTCCTTGAGCCTAATCTATCTTTTGATGCCACCATCTTGAATAAACTATTTTTCAAGAAAAATGGTGTGTTAACTCATAATTACATTATGGTCTTTCGAAAGATAGAAATAATATCCTAACGACTCTTTAGGATATCCTATGAACCAAGCTCCAAGGGACCCAGACTATAATTTATCTACCTACTGTCTCTTGACATGGGCCGAACAACCCCAAATTCTGAGATGACTCAGACTTGGCTTCTTACCATGCCATATCTTATACAATATGATAGGATTGATTTTAGAGAGAATCCTATTCAGTAGGTATATAACTGTCATTAAACTATGTCCCCAAAAAAAATTAGGAAGATTCGTGAAGCTCATCATGGATTGGACCATATGTAATAGAGTTCAATTTCTTCATTCTAAAATTTCATTGAGTTGAGGCATTCCAGGTGGAGTCCATTGTAAGACTATACCATTATCCTTGAGATAGTCTAAAATTTTTTGACTAAGATATTTACCTCCTCGATTTGATCAAAAAATCTTAATAAACTTTTTGATTTACTTTTCTACTTCATGTCTGAATTTTTTGAACTTTTCAAAGGCTTCAGACTTGTGTCGCATCAGGTACACATATCTGTATCGAGATATACCATCAATAAAGGTGATGAAGTTGAAAATGTTGCCTCTAGCCGGCACATCAAATGGGCTACACACATCTGTATGTATCAGGGCAAGCAGGTCTGTGGCCCTTTCCCCATGTCCAACAAAAGAGAGCTTGGCCATTTTGTCTTGAAGGCTTGATTCATAAGTCGGATATAACTCAAAAATCAATGGATCCATTAGTCTGGATTTCTCTAATTTATTTATACTATCTTCTGCTATATAACCTAGCTTTAGGTGCCATAAAAATCATTCATTAAGACTATTCCTAGGTTGCTTAGATTCTATAGCATTCATATTTTGCTCGATATTAAACACAAAGACATCAATATATAACTGGTAGAGACCGTTAATTAAGAAACTACCTGCAATTTTATTTCTTTCAAAAAGAATAGTATAGTGGTCCTTAAAAAAGCTAATTATATAACCTTCTTATGCTAAACAAAAAATAAAAATCAAATTTCTACTTGCTACAAGCACAAAATAACAGTCCCTAAGTACTAAAACTAATCCTGATGGTAGTCAAAGAGGATAGATTTCTATAGCCACATTAGCAACTCTAGCTCCATTTTCGATGTGCAGGATCATCTCACCATCCCTCAATCTCCTGCTGTCCTCAAGATCCTGCATAGAAGTGCATAAATGAGCACTAAAACTAGAGTCAAGCATCCAACTGGATGCAAAAGAAATCATAAAGTTAATTTCTATGATGAGCATACCTCCAGAAGGACCTGCCTCCTTATTTTTCTTTGTCAACGATCTTCTTTGACTCTCCTTTCTTCTTTTTCCCATCTTCTACCTTCTACTTCTTCGCAGACTTCTTCTTCTTCTTTTCAAAAGACTTTCTTTTGGAAGAAGTCCACTCCACAACAAGAACTAATCTCTTTGAACCTTTCATAGAAAGCTCAGCAGTAACTAGTATGTTCATAAGTTTAGTTAAGGTACATTGCAGTTTATGCATATAAAAATTCATGATGAACTGCCTATACGCATCAGTCAAGAACTACAGGATCACATCAATTTGCAAGTCCTTATCCAATATGACACCAAGCTTCTCAAGCTTTTCTAGATCCTTGATCATTTTCAAATAATTATCTTAGACCGATTGTCCATCATGCATCTGAGCCTCAAAAAGTTTGTGTGAGACTTGATACTGGGCCACGTGACTTTGCTCACCAAACAATTCTTACATGTGTGCCAATAATTGGCATGTAGTCCTGATATCTTCATGTTGATGTTGTAGCTCATCAAACATCGAGCCCAACATGTAGTACCTTGCTTTGGTAGCATCATCCATCCACTTTTCCAAAGATGCTCTCTATTCAATAGTTAGATGGGCAGATAGAATGGAGATATCCTAGTCCAATACATAGGTTAGCTTTTTTGAATCCAAAATAATTTTGAAGTTTCTTAGCCAATCCTTGTAATTAGGCCTACTCAGTCTATGGGTGTCTAGGATTCAGGCTAGTGGATTTGACGTAGACATTTTCCGACAGAGAGTTAAAGTTTCTAGTTAGATTTAATAATTAGACTTGATCAATTTATTTAGGAGTTTCATTTTTAAATAAATTAGGCTCTCACTATTTTCTTGGATTCCTACACTCTCTTGATAGAAATGTGAAAATCTCTATAATCATAGATTTTTAGTGGATGGTGCGGTCTCACCGACTAGCTCACTACCTCACCTAACAGTTATTGGTGATGGGTCAACCAATGAGTGGATAACTCTTGTCCAATGATTCTCTAATCATGGTGCATCCAAACCTGATCTTTAATTTATGAAGCTCACCAAGCCAGGAATATTGCTCGAATCCTTAGTTAAGTCAGACCCACCATTTACACAAATTGGATTTTTGATTGGATCCCTCACTATATCCAGAATATTGAGCCCAACCCATCTTCCAACCCATAGCATTCATGGCCTAATAGATATGGTTGCATCTTTTCAATGCAACTGAGCCACTGTAACCAGCCGAGAATAATCAATCCTAGAAGGGCCCGCACATCTACAATGGTGGAAGACCTATGACTTAATATTTTCTTAGGAAGATTTGATTTAGGTCTCTTAGACATGACTTGACTTAATCATAACAATCCTATTGGGCTGGTCAAATCTAAGCACTCTTAATTGTGAGTCAAATTAGATCTTAACTTGATCGACCATATATAACCAGTTGAGAACAATCAATCCTAGAAAGGGCCTGCACATCCACAATCGAATTATGGAGCCAAATTAGGTCTTAACTTGATCGACCATATATAACTATGAGTGAACCTCGATCTAGACTTAATCCTATTGGACTGGTCAAATCTAAGCACTCTTGATCCTACCTAACCAACTCTTGATTTGGTTTGATCAACAGCTAGACCTAATTGAGCTACCCATACCCAAACCCATGTTTTATTAAAATATCTTAGATCTAAAAATTCATAATTTTTAGATTTAATTGATTTTATAAACTTAATTCTTAATTAAGTCTAGGGTTCATAAACAAAACATGCATAAAAATCCTAAGATTTCAGGATCCAGGGTTTTATAGGAAATTAAATTTTGATTTCTGATTAAGGATAGATGCATAAAACCCCTACACGTCATAAGAGCATCCCATCGAATGAAAAGAGAGGACCTTTAAATCCTTCTTACTCTTATGACCGGACGACCAAGGAAAAAGCCTTAATTAAAAATATTAATCTACACTACAAAACTGTCAATCTATAACGTATATCGCATATATAATTAAAGATCTAACCATGCATGCTTTGTATACATCTCATGTATCATAACTAAAATTAATCATGCATGTTTCAAATCTGATTATATCTAATATACATCTAAAAATAAAAATCTAATTGATCATATCAAAGAAAAATTTATTCTAGTCTTTTCATAGATCAATTCTACAAACCTAGTCTAGACATGCATCTCATACATCATATATATGAATTTTAATTTTAATCTACTAATTTCAGATCTGATCACATCTCATGGAACATCTAAAATTATACATATCAGATCATAAAAAAATTAAAAGTTAGATCAAAACTTGATTTGAAGAACTGCAAATGTAGCTTTGATACCAGCTGCAGGAAAAACTAGTTTCCTGCTGCAGGATCGATCCGATTTAATCAGATCTATAGTAAAATTTCAAAAATATTTTCTACTCTAATCTAATCAGATCTAAGAGTTCTTAGATCTGATCCATATGATCTGATATTAAAAATAAAAATTAAAATAGATTAGGAATAATATTTGTTACCGATTTAGGGTAAACAATTATTCTGATGATGATCTGAATGCTACTGAGGCTCTAGATCTAGCCGCATACGTGCCCGACCTCTACCAAAGTCCGCTCGAGCTGGTTCTAGGTGCCTTCTCCTACTAGATCTGATCTCCAAAGATCAGATCTAGAGTTCTTTTGTAGATCCTTCAAAACAAACCTTTTGTAGATCCTTCAAAACAACTTCTGAAGGATACGCATTCATCTCATAAATTGGGTTATCCTTTGCTTGATTCTTGCGCCAGTGCAGTTGGATCTTCTTGCTGGAGTTTTGCCCAACTCTTGGATATGGAGAAGGAAGAGAGGACCAGAGGATGGTGGCATGGAAGAGGAGAGGGAGTAGTAGCCTTTAGGCATGGTGATTCGGAGCATCCAGAAACCCTAGGGCGCAAGGCTTATAAAGAGCCCTACGCCACCTTGAGTCCTGATTGATCAAGTAATCAAATTACTTGATTAAATCAGATTCTTATCTAATGTTTCACACTAAATACCAGGTCTCCACTTGGTTTTTTCACCAAAAATTAGCCATAACTGGTGCAAAAAATAAATAAGGAAGAGTCCTAGGCATAAAGGACTCTTCCTCCCAAGAGTTTGATTTCTATCAAACTCTTGATTTATTTAAATTATGCGCCACCTTATCCCATCATTGAGTGCATGCCCAGAAGGGGATGTGAGCCCTCTCCATGGAAAATAATCAAGGGGCATGCCTAGAAATTCTCAAGGGGGTGCATGCCCCTTCTCCCTGTTAGATATATGTGCCCTAGAAGCCAGAATTGGCTGACACTTGTAATACACTTCTAGGGGCAAAATTATAATTTTGACTATAATTAATGAAATGGGTTATTTTTTATCACATCTGTGTATTTAGTGTCTGTGATACATCCTTTGAGTTAATGATAATGATAATTCATATTTTCAAGAGTTGAAAATTTAAGACATGAATAATCATTATTAACTCATAAACAGCTCCCGACCATAGGATCATCACGAGGATGGTGATTGATCGGGAAGGTTGGTGTACGATCGCTTCTCTTTAGTAGATGAGTCTTGAGTCTACGGTGTGGAGACACCGGAGTGAAAGTACAGGTACTCGTTAGAGAACGAGGGCACTGAGCGTGACCACCTCGAGTAGTCATTAGGAAGTCTACCTTCTCGTCAATGACTGACTCGATGCTGCAGTAGTGTGTCTGGTTCTTTGACCTGAGATGCATCGGCAGTTCACCTTGAAGGTGTTATAGTTTGACTACACCATTACTCGATCTCCTAGCCATATGGAACCCTGAGGTGTATGTTGGCTATAGCATGTTCATTGTAGGAATTGGATTGCATCAAGATGGGATCTATCTACCTCGGTGGTAGAGGAGTAGCCCTATGATGATCATGAGAATCAAGTCCAGAAATCCATGGCCATGGTAGAGTGAAATAATAGAAAGAGTTTCTATTTAGATTTTCACATTGGACTCGAATCGAATGATTACATCATATGACAGAGACTAGGGTTTGACGAGTTCACCTTAACCCTAATCTGATCGGGGTTCAAGATAGAAGAACTTAATCACACAAGTAGCTGCACCAAGAGGTTCACATTCAGCTCTGATGGGTTGCCACCATATACTGCTAGGTGTCACTGGTGGATTTTGGGAGCAATTAGAATGATTTAGATGATCGATCATTCTAGCTGTTCGAATCAGAAGAGTTCTGATCCATCGAAAGGAGTTTCGATGATGTCTATGATAGAGATCATGACATATCCCATTACCATACAGAATTGAACCTAACTGGGTCACACAAACAAGGGTTTTAATCTGGTGATCATCAATTGAATTGATCTAGTTCAATTGATCTGAATGAGATTCAATTAGGTTCAAGGAAATCGTGCTAGCACTCGATTGAACCTAATGTTCTTCTTTTACTATCACAAATAAGTTGTCCTGACTGAGCCAAAGGAGTTTGTGCTCAATCAGAGGCCTTCATATGGTCTAACTGGAGGTTGTCCAAGTTAGAATAGGTTGTCTTATTTTATAAGACATTACCTGCCATTTTTGGTCACCTGCCATTTCTTGTTCTTTGACTTTGGTCAAAAGTCTACCTTTGACTGGTCAAATGTTGACCATTGACCCTTTGACTTTTGACCACATGTCATGCACCTATTGGAGAGCTGGTGGGGGCCTGTCCCCTGCCAGAACCTGGCAAGGAGAAGGGCGCACGCCAAGGGTGGCGTGAGCCCAAGTAGGAGGCGCCTAGGAGTCCTTGTTGGACAAGGACTCCACCTCCCTTTTGGATTCCAATCAGAGTTCTACTAAGAATCCAGTTTGACTGGTCTTAGGCACCCTCTAGGGAGGAATCCAGGGGTCTCTATTCCAACCAATCAGATTTAGATCTGATTTCACAAAGGGTTGTGATTGGTTGAGAGGAAGAGGAGTTGGATCACAAGAGGTCTATAAATAAGACCCTGCGCCCAACCCTAATTAAAAAAAGGGAATGCAATTCAATTGAGAAACCCCACACCCCAAGGCTACCTCTCCCCTCCTTCTCCATGCCATAGTCTCTTCTCCCCTTGCTCTCCACGTCCAAAAGAGTTTTGGACTTAGGTTGGTGCGATTCAGATCAAGGAAAGGCGATCAAAATCAAGAAGGCTGCGCTGCTGCAAAAGGACGACTGCAGATCTTCAAAAGAGTTTTGAAGATCCTCCAGATCAGATCCAGATCTAATTTTTGGAGGTGTGATAGAGAAGAAGAGGATCTCCAGATCCAACCCAAGTGGATACCGGTAGAGGCCAGGCGCTTGCGTGGCTAAGATCCAGAACCTTCCGCTGCAATCAGGATCATCTACAGGGTAATAGGATTACCCAAATCAGGTAAATTAAATTTGATTTAATTTATCTTATTTTAATTTATTTATTAAAATAATAAGAATCAGATCTAAAATATATCAAGATCTGATTGAGATCAAGAGAAAATTTTTGAAATATATCTGTTGATCTAATTAGATCTGGATGAACCTGGACCGGGAAATCAGGATTTCCCTTCAACTGGTATCAGAGCCATGGTTCTAAATTGTTTAGATCTGATTTTAATTTTATTTTAATTAGAAAATAAAGTGATTTCAGATGTCACATGAGATGTGATCAGATATAAAATCAGAAAAATTAAAATTAAATGATTTGGATCTAAGAACATGAAGATATGCATGACTAGTTCTAGAATAGAATAGTTCTATAGAATAGTTTTGCATGTCTTTGATTTAATCTGATTAAATCATATTTTAGATCTTCTTATTTACTATTTTCTGATATTATAAGTATTATAATAACATCTGATAAACAACAAATAAAAATTATTTAATTTTAAATATCATATGAGATATGATTGATGCATGTCTAGACTAGTTGTAGAATAGTTATACATAATTATCTAGATTAGAATTTATTTTGATTAGATCAATTTAAATCTAATTTTTTAGATTATTATGTGATAATTTAGATCTGAAAATATGCATGATTATGATACATGAGATGTATGCAAAATATGCCTTGATTATATCTAAATTTGTATATGAGATATATGATATAGATCTATACTATTTTGTAGATTTACATGTTCCTGATTAAGGCGTTCCTCTTGGCCGTCCGGTCATAAGAACGAAGAAGGGTTTAAAGGCCCTCTCTTCCCATTCGATGGGGTGTTCTTATGACGTGTAGGGGTGCTGCGTGTTCGTCCTTAATCAGAAACCCAAAACTTACTTTCTGCAAAACCCTAGATCCTGAAATCCTAGGATTTATTGTGCATATTTTGTTTATGAACCCAACTTAATTAAGAATTAAGTTTATGGAATATCAATTAGGTCTAAAATTGAGAATTTCAGATCTAAGATATATTCATAATACTGGGTTCGAGCTTGGGTAGCTCAATTAGGTCTAAGCGGTTGATCAAACCGAATCAAGAGTTGGTTAGAGAGGATCAATAATGCTTAAATTGACCAGCCTAATTGGATTAAGTCTGGGTCAAGATCGAGTCACGATCAAGCAAGACCTAATTAGGCTCAGAGGTTAGAGTCTGGATTGTAGGCTAACCCAATTGGTTCTAACTCAATAATTTGGTGTCTAAGGTAAGTTTGGCATAGACGACCGACTGATTTTTAATTGGAAGCTACTCGACCTGAATGCATTCTTGTGCGAGTTAACGGCATATTCCTTCCACCGGTCTCACTTACCTGGCCATATTTGTTGACACAGTTCTGATCTGAGGTGGTCAATAATCCGAGCTAACCCATGCCACTAGGTTAGTCATAATTGTTATGACTAAGCCAAGTCTAGTTTAATGAGACCTGAATCAATTCTCCCTAAGAAAAGATTAAGTCCGAGGTCTTCCACCATTGTAGACGTGTGGGCCCTTCCCGGGGTTGATTGTTCTTGGCTGGATACAGTGGCTCAGTTGCACCAGGAAGATGCAACCATGTGTATTAGGCATTGGATGCTATGGGCTGGAGGATGAGTTGAGCTCAATATTTCGGATACGGTGAGAGACCCAATTAGGAACCCAGTCTATGCAAATGGTGGGTCTGACTTAACTAAGGAGTGGATCAATATTTCGGATACGGTGAGATTCATGAATTAGAGACCAAGTTCAGGTGCACCATGATTAGAGAATCATTGAACAAGAGTTGTTCACTCATTGGCTAACCCATCACCAATAACTGTTAGGTGAGGTGATGAGTAAGTTGGTGAGACCGCACCACCCACTAGAAATCATTAATCATGAAGATTTTCGCATCTCTACAGAGGGAGTGTAGGGATTCGAGAAAATAGTGGGAGCTAATTTATTTAAAAATAAAATCCCTAAATAAATTGGTCAAGTCAAAATTATAGTATCTAACTAGAATCTTTGACTCTCTACAGGAATATGTCTGCGTCAAATCCATTGGCACGTATCCTGGACAGACATAGACTGACTGGACCCAATTATAAAGATTGGCTCAGGAACTACAAAATTGTTTTGGGTTCTGAGAAGTTAACCCATGTTTTGGACCAGGACCCTCCCACATTACCAGCCCGTCCATCTATTGAACAGAGAGCGTCTCTGGAAAAATGGATTGACGAAGATAATAAGGCCAGATATTACATGTTGGGCTCGATGTCTGATGAGCTCCAGCGCCAACATGAGGATATCGGGACTGCTCGCCAAATGTTGGCTCACCTGCAGGAGATGTTTGGTGAACAGAGTCGCGCAGCCAAATATCAAGTCACGAAATGACTTTTTAAGGCTAAGATGCGTGATGGGCAGTCAGTCCAAGATCACTGTCTGACAATGATCAAGGACATGGAAGAGCTTGAGAAGCTCGGTGTGAAGTTGGACTTGGACCTGCAGAACGATATCATTCTGCAATCCTTGACTGATGCATATGGGCAATTCATCATGAATTACCACATGCATAAACTTCAGAATTCCTTGGCCGAGTTAATGAATATGCTGGTTACCGCTGAGCTTTCTATGAAAGGTTCTAAAGGCTCAGTTCTTACTATGGAACGGACTTCTTCCAAAAGAAAGTCTTATGGAAAGAAAAAGAAGTCTGTGAAAAAGCAAAAGGTGGAAGGATCAAAGAAGAAGAAGGCAGAATCGAAGAAAAAGGCCGATGGCAAAGGAAAGTGTTTCCATTGCAACAGCGACGGCCATTGGAAGCGGAACTGCCCTACTTACCTGGCCACCCTGAAGAACAAGAAGGAAGGTCCTTCTGGAGGTATGCTCGTTATTCGAGCAAAATGTGAATGCCAAACGACCTAGGGATAGTCCAAATGACAGATATCTATGGCACTTGAGATTAGGTCATATAGCAGAAGATAGGATCAACAAATTGGAGAAAAATGGGCTATTGAGTCCATTGACTTCCGAGTCATATCCAACTTGTGAATCCTTGTCTTCAAGGCAAAATGACTAAACTCCCTTTTGTTGGACATGGGGAGAGGGCCACAGATCTCCTTGCCCTAGTACATACTGATGTGTGCGGCCCATTCGATGTGCCGGCTAGAGGCAATTTTGTCTACTTCATTATCCTTTACCGATGATCTGTCTAGGTATGGGTATGTGTATCTTATGAGACATAAGTCTGAAGCCTTTGAAAAGTTCAAAGAATTCAGACATGAAGTAGAAAAACAAACTGAAAAACCCATTAAGGTTCTTCGATCAGATCGAGGAGGTGAATACCTTAGCCGGGAATTCCTAGACTATCTTAAGAAAAATGGCATAGTCTCTCAATGGACTCCACCAGGAACACCTCAACTCAACGGGGTTTCAGAATGGAGAAATCGGACTCTATTGGATATGGTTCGATCCATGATGAGCTTCACAGACCTCCCTGATTTCCTTTGGGGACATTCATTATTAACTTCAATCTATTTACTGAATAGGGTTCCCTCTAAAACCGTTCCTACCACACCGTATGAGATATGGCACGGTAAGAAACCAAGTCTGAGTCATCTCAGAATTTGGGGTTGTCCGGCTCATGTCAAAAGACAACAAGCGGACAAGTTAGAGTTTAGGTCCTTTAGAGCTCGATTCATAGGATATCCTAAAGAGTCATTAGGATACTATTTCTACATTCCAGAAGACCACAATGTGATTGTGAGTCGACATGCCATATTTCTTGAAAAATAGTTTATTCAAGATAGTGGCATTGGAAAGCAGATTAAGCTTGATGAGAAAGTCTCACAAGCAGAACGAGCTAAGGACCAAGTGGAACCAAATCAGGTTGAGCCAATAAGAACACTACCTCCTCCACCTCATAGATCGGAAAGAGTTTCCCGTCCCCCTGAAAGATACTTAGGTATTATTTCAGAGGACGTAGAGGAAATGTTCCTCATAGGTAATGGTGCTCATGGAGATGATCCCAAAACCTACAACGAGGCGATATCAGATATCAACTCCGAGAAATGGCTTGAGGCAATGAAGTCAGAGATCGACTCGATGCACTCAAACCAAGTCTGGACCTTGGTAGATCCACCAGAAGGTATAGTACCTATTGGGTGTAAATGGATCTTCAAGAGAAAGATTGGTGCAGATGGGAATGTGGAGACATTCAAGGCTAGATTGGTGGCAAAAGGTTATAGTCAACGCAAAGGCATTGACTATCAGGATACCTTTTCCCCGGTAGCTATGCTAAAATCCATCCGCACATTGCTTGCCATTGCAGCCTATTTCGATTATGAAATATGGCAAATGGATGTGAAAATGGCATTCCTAAATGGATATCTTGAGGAAGATATCTATATGGAACAGCCGCTAGGTTTCACATCCAGTGATACTGATCACAAGGTTTGCAAGCTGCAAAGGTCCATATATGGACTTAAGCAAGCATCTCGGAGCTGGAACACTCATTTCAATGATGTGATCAAAAAGTTTGGTTTCATCAAAAATGAAGAGGAACCATGTGTTTTCAAAAGGGTCAGTGGGAGCGCTGTTATCTTTCTTGTATTGTACGTGGATGACATCCTCCTTATTGGGAATGATATTCCCATGTTGACATCAGTCAAGATGTGGTTGTCCAAGGAATTCTCCATGAAAGACCTAGGTGAAGCATCCTTTATTCTAGGAATTAAGGTCTATAGGGATAGACCGAATAGGATGCTAGGACTCTCACAGAAGATGTACATAGAGGAAGTACTAAAGAGGTTTAGTATGGAAAACTCTAAGAGGGGATTAATACCCTTCAGACATGGTATTCATCTTTCCAAGAAGATGTGCCCCAGCACACCTGAGGAAATAGAACGCATGAGCAAGATCCCTTATGCTTCTGCAATAGGGAGCCTCATGTATGCCATGCTATGTACACGACCTGATATAGCCCATGCTGTGAGTGTCACAAGCAGATATCAGTCAAATCCAGGTGAAGAACACTGGACTTCTGTGAAATGTATCCTTAAGTACTTGAGAAGAACTAAGGATATGATGTTGGTCTTTGGTAATGGAGAACTCCAAGTTCAGGGATACACAGACTCGGACTTCATGTCCGATATAGATGATCGAAAGTCGACATCTGGAAGTCTGTTTGTGTGCAATGGTGGAGCTGTCAGCTGGAAGAGTTCCAAGCAAACTGTGATAGCAGATTCCACCATGGAAGCAGAATATATAGCTGCATCAGAGGCTGCAAAGGAAGCATTCTGGTACAAGAAGTTTGCTGCAGAAATTGGAGTAATGCCATCAGATGCCATTCCTCTTTACTGCGACAACAATGGCGCCATAGTCCTTGCTAAGGAGCCGAGGTCTCACCAGAAGTCCAAGCACATTGAGCGGCGATACCATCTCATCCGCGATTACCTTGAGAAAGGTTACGTTGAGGTCAAGAGAGTCAACTCCACAGATAATGTGGCAGACCCACTTACAAAGCCGTTGGGCCAGCAGAAGATCGAAGCCCACCTTGAGAAGATGGGACTTAGACTTGTAGCCAATTGGCTTTAGGACAAGTGGGAGATTGTTAGATATATGTGCCCTAGAAGCCAGAATTGGCTGACACTTGTAATACACTTCTAGGAGCAAAATTATAATTTTGACTATAATTAATGAAATGGGTTATTTTCTATCACACATGTGTATTTAGTGTCTGTGATACATCCTTTGAGTTAATGGTAATGATAATTCATATTTTCAAGAGTTGAAAATTTAAGACATGAATAATCATTATTAACTCATAAACAGCTTCCGACCATAGGATCATCACGAGGATGGTGATTGATCTGGAAGGTTGGTGTACAATCGCTTCTCTTTAGTAGATGAGTCTTGAGTCTACGGTGTGGAGACACCGGAGTGAGAGTACAGGTACTCATTAGAGAATGAGGGCACTGAGCGTGACCACCTCGAGTAGTCATTAGGAAGTCTACCTTCTCGTCAATGACTGACTCGATGCTGCAGTAGTGTGTCTGGTTCTTTGACCTGAGATGCATCGGCAGTTCACCTTGAGGGTGTTATAGTTTGACTACACCATTACTCGGTCTCCTAGCCATATGGAACCCTGAGGTGTATGTTGGCTGTGACATGTTCATTGTAGGAACTGGATTGCATCAAGATGGGATCTATCTACCTCGGTGGTAGAGGAGTAGCCCTATGATGATCATGAGAATCAAGTCCTGAAGCCCATGGCCATGGTAGAGTGAAATAATAGAAAGAGTTTCTATTTAGATTTTCACATTGGACTCGAATCGAATGATTACATCATATGATAGAGACTAGGGTTTGACGAGTTCACCTTAACCCTAATCTGATCGGGGCTCAAGATAGAAGAACTTAATCACATAGGTAGCTGCACCAAGAGGTTCGCATTCAGCTCTGATGGGTTGCCACCATATACTGCTAGGTGTCACTGGTGGATTTTGGGAGCAATTAGAATGATTTAGATGATCGATCATTCTAGCTGTTCGAATCAGAAGAGTTCTGATCCATCGAAAGGAGTTTCGATGATGTCTATGATAGAGATCATGACATATCCCATTACCATACAGAACTGAACCTAACTGGGTCACACAAACAAGGGTTTGAATCTGGTGATCATCAATTGAACTGATCTAGTTCAATTGATCTGAATGAGATTCAATTAGGTTCAAGGAAATCGTGCTAGCACTCGATTGAACCTAATGTTCTTCTTTTACTATCACAAATAAGTTGTCCTGACTGAGCCAAAGGAGTTTGTGCTCAATCAGAGGCCTTCATATGGTCTAACTGGAGGTTGTCCAAGTTAGAATAGGTTGTCTTATTTTATAAGACATTACCTGCCATTTTTGGTCACCTGCCATTTCTTGTTCTTTGACTTTGGTCAAAAGTCTACATTTGACTGGTCAAATGTTGACCATTGACCCTTTGACTTTTGACCACATGTCATGCACCTATTGGAGAGCTGGTGGGGGCCTGTCCCCCTGCCAGAACCTGGCAAGGAGAAGGGCGCACGCCAAGGGTGGCGTGAGCCCAAGTAGGAGGCGCCTAGGAGTCCTTGTTGGACAAGGACTCCACCTCCCTTTTGGATTCCAATCAGAGTTCTACTAAGAATCCAGTTTGACTGATCTTAGGCGCCCTCTAAGGAGGAATCCAGGGGTCTCTATTCCAACCAATCAGATTTAGATCTGATTTCACAAAGGGTTGTGATTGGTTGAGAGGAAGAGGAGTTGGATCACAAGAGGTCTATAAATAAGACCCTGCGCCCAACCCTAATTAAAAAAAGGGAATGCAATTCAATTGAGAAACCCCACGCCCCAAGGCTGCCTCTCCCCTCCTCCATGCCATAGTCTCTTCTCCCCTTGCTCTCCACGTCCAAAAGAGTTTTGGACTTAGGTTGGTGCGATTCAGATCAAGGAAAGGCGATCAAAATCAAGAAGGCTGCGCTGCTGCAAAAGGACGACTGCAGATCTTCAAAAGAGTTTTGAAGATCCTCCAGATCAGATCTAGATCTAATTTTTGGAGGTGTGATAGAGAAGAAGAGGATCTCCAGATCCAACCCGAGTAGATACCGATAGAGGCTAGGCGCTTGCGTGGCTAAGATCCAGAACCTTCCGCTGCAATCAGGATCATCTACAGGGTAATAGGATTACCCAAATCTGGTAAATTAAATTTGATTTAATTTATCTTATTTTATTTTATTTATTAAAATAATAAGAATCAGATCTAAAATATATCAAGATCTGATTGAGATCAAGAAAAAAATTTTAAAATATATCTCTTGATCTAATTAGATCTGGATGAACCTGGACCGAGAAATCAGGATTTCCCTTCACTCCCTTTCCTGCAACAAGGGTCAACCTTTGACCCTTGTCCAGTTCTCATCTTATGAAATTTAAGACAAGCCTTAATCAAGTCCCATCCAATGGAACTAAGACAAGTTCTAATCAAGTTAGGACAAGCCTTGATCAGGCTAGGACTAGATCCTGTCAGATCTAGACAAATCCATATAGAGTTTCCGAGAAAGCCTTATCTAAATTTCATCTCATGATTTTAGGACAAGCCTTGATCTCATTAGGACAAGTCTTGTTTTGACTAGGACAAATCTTGTTTTGACTAGGACAAGCTCTAGTCAGACCAGGATGAACCCATACAAGGCTCCAGGATGAGTAAAATTCAATTTGGCTCAAATGAGATGAACCAGAAAGACTACAAAAGGAGAAAGTTAGGCTCAATCATGTGCTAGCATGATTTTCTTGAACTTAATTAGATCTAATCTAAATCAATCAAACTAGGTTAGCCTAATTGATGATATCTAGGTCCAAATCCTTATTATGTGATCCAGTTAGATTCAGTTCTATATGGTAATGGGATATGTCGCAATCTCCATCATCAACATCATCAAAATATCTTTCGATGAACTAGAACTCTTTTGATTCACCCAATTAGAATGATCAATCATCAAGACCATTCTAATTAATCCCAAAATCCACCATTGACATCTAGCAGTATATGACGACAATCCATCATAACTAAATATGAACCTCTTGGTGCAGCTACCTATGTGATTGGGTTCTTCTACCATGAGCTCCGATAGGATCGGGATTAAGGTAAACTTGTCAAACCCAACACCCTATCTTATGATTGAATCAATCAATTTGAGTCTGATTTGAAATCCTAATAGAAAACTCTTTTCTATTATTTTACACTACCATGGCCATGGGCTTATGGACTCGATCTCATGATCATCATAGGACTACTCCTCCTCTACCAAGGTTAATAAATCCCATCTTGGTGTGATCCAATTTCTACAATAAATATGCTATAGTCAACATACACCTTAGAATTCTGAATAGCTAGGAGATCGAGTTATGGTATAGTCAAATTATAACACACTCAAAACAAACAGCCAATACACTTCAAGTTAAAGAATCAGACACACAACTACAACATTGAGCTAGTCATCAATGAGAAGGTAGACTCTCTTATGACTGCTCAAGATGGTCATGCTCAATGTCCTCATTCTTGATAAGTACCTTATTGGAGCAACACCTAGCTTTGGCATCTACGACTGCTCGAAACCATAGTCGTAAATCCAATCTCTTGTACGAACCTGGATGTTAATCCAAAAATATGAAGAAGAGCAAAAGATGATGATGGCACCTAGGGCTTGGCATTGGAACCAGAGAAAAAAGAGAGAAGAGAGTTAGGGAGAAAAGCTGTATATTGATTCCTCTCTCTTTATAAAGATTATAATACCTTGATTTATATATCCTAGGATTTTTGCTATACCACATGGACCCTAATAAACCCAAACAATAGTTGAAAAACTTTCCTAGGCTAACCCAATACATGAATTAACCATCTTAAGACCTTATTAGATCAAGCCTTAGGACCCCAAACAGAAAATCCCATTTAGTTCTATTTGCCATCGTCGAGTCGGCTCTATCAAGAGCTGAGCTAGCTCAACTACATCTCATCCGAACCCTATCTTCTATCTGCCTGAGATAGCCAACTCAATTGCACCCCGAGTCAGCTTGACTGTATATCCGAGCTAGCCTGCATGTGTGTTAGCTCCATGTCTTGGCTGATTATTCTCCTGGCTTTGGTCCTTTGCTCTACCTTATATCCTAGCTTTTTGAAGCAACTACCAAGCCCCCTCAAGGTTCTCACACCTGAACCTCGAGCCCGTGTAGGGCTACACGCCGCCTTCACCTAGGATAACTTCTGTCTTATCCCTAAGACTCACACCCATCCTAGTCTCCTGGAGCCAACACCCTGACTCCTCATGTGGCCTTCTAAGGCTTGGGAGCACCACACCAGATCCTACAATCTCCATCTTGGTGTGCCCAAGACTTGGCACACCTGGCAATATTTTCCTACACGATCCCGCTATCATTGCATGCCCTGATAGCTACTTGTGCAAACCTTGCCACTGCCATCTCTCTTCAACTGTTGAGCTTTCTTTGAGGCCTTTGGCATGACCGCCTCCATCGCTAAAGACCTTGGCTTGCACCTATGCACCACCCTTGAAGTTGTAGACACCCTTCTACTTGGTGATCACATCATTTATCCTAGACTTTCATGGAGAATCTATAGCAATCCTATGCCAATGCCCACTGCATACCCTGATATGATCTCCTCAGAACTTTGTCTATTCACCCATATGTGCTGCTCCATCCGGAACTGTGCATCTTCAGTGTTGGTGCTAGAATATTGATCCTCCTGCACTTCTCTGCTCTGAACTCATATCAAAACTTTCTCCACTAGTGAAGCCATTTCTGCCTGATGCTCCACTTAAAATTGAAGTCCCCCTGATGCTGCAAAAGCTAACTCTATAATCAAGTCCCTCAAGGCCAACCACTCAACACTGCACTGCTAAGCTTGCCACTACACCTCGAACACAGTCATTGCCTCTTCAGACCCTCCACACTCCACAAACCCCTCCAAAACCATCTCGGATATACTGCACCCGCAAGCTCCTTCAAAATCATCAAGAGCTTATCCGAATCTTCACTTCAGTGACTGAACCGATGGAATCAAACTTTTTTCCTTCCTTACACTTTTTTCAAAGTGGACATTCTCGCATAAAGTATCCTACTTTACCACACTTGAAGCACTTCTTGGATCCCTTGCTGCACCTCTGCTCGCTCTTTTTCTTTCCTCTCCTTGGCCTCTCTGAAACCATGAGACCCTCCTGGAAGATCTTGCTCTTCGTCATCCATTCTTGCTGCTTGTTGGACCTTAGCATTGATACGATCTCCTCATACACTAGTGTCTCCTTACCATACAGCAACATTATTACCAATGGATCGAAGCTCTTGGATAGCGAATATAGCAGCAATGAACTCTTGTCCTCCTTTTTGAGCTCCACCTCAATGTTGAGCAAGTCCATGCTTATTCGATCGAATCGCTGAATATATCCCACAACATCCTTGCCCTCCTGCATCCGAAGGCTATATAGTTGCTTCTTTAGCACCAACTTATTGTATATGTTCTTCCCCATGTACAATTGATGTAACCTCGATCATAAACCCTTGGGTGTCTTCTCCTCCAACATGCCATACAGCACCTCATCTACCAAACAAGCCCTAATCATGGCACATATTCTTTTCTTCAAGAACTTCCACTTCTTGTCTGTCATCTCCTCCGACCTATCCTTCAAGGCCAAATCTAGCCTCATCTGAATCAGCAGATCCTTCATCCTAACCTTCCATATTATAAAACTTTTCTTTCCATCAAACTTCTTAAATCCTACCTTCAACCCACTATTCTCCATGATCAAACTAAATAAAAAAACAACCAACAGGTAGATTTGAAAATTACCTTGACTAGGGACAATGGACAGCTGCCCTTAGATCACTTCCTTCCTCACGAAGCCTAGAGAAAATCTTAGATCTGAACCTTACTACTGATCTCTATTGAAGCTTGATCTTCTTCTTCATTCATGCTCAATCGAGCTCTGCTACCAATTTTTAGAGCAACACTTAGCTCTGATACCAAGTGTTGGCACCTATGACTACTCGAAACTATAGTTGTAGATTCGATCTCTTATGCGAATCTGGGTGTTAATCCAAAAATATGAAAAAGAGTAAAAGATGATGATGGCATCTAGGGCTTGGCATTGGAATAAGAGAGAAAAGAGTTAGGGAGAAAAACTGTATATTGATTCCTCTCTCTTTGTAAAGATTATAATACTTGGATTTATATATTCTAAAATTTCTGCTATACCATATGGATCCTAATAAACCCAAACTCCAATAGAATAACTCTCCTAGGCTAGCCCAATACATGAATTAACCATCTTAAGATCTTATTCGACCAAGCCTTAAGATTCCAAATAGAAAATCCCATCCAGTTTTGTTCACCACCATCGAGCCAGCTCTGTTAGAAGCTGAGCTGGCTCGACTGCATCTTGTCCGAATCCTATCTTCTGTTTGTCTGAGACAGCTAGCTCGATTGCACCCCGAGTCGGCTCGATCTTAGCCCGAGCCAGCTCGACTATGTATCTGAGCTGGCTTGCCTGTTTGTCAGCACCTTATCTTGGCTGATTCTTCTCTTGGCTTCAGGTCTTTGCTCTACCTTGTGTCCCAGGTTTTCGGAGCACCTACCAAGCCCCCTCAAGGTCCTTGATCGCTGTCATAGGTGGTCAAAAATAAAACCTAACTCACTACTATATAGATAGGATGAGTCAGGATCATATCCACAAAGATCGTGTTAATTATGTTTAAATTATAAATTAAAAATGATTAGGATTAGTTAAAAGTTGATTAACTAAAAGGCTATTTAAATTAATTAAGAAAGCAAATAAATAGTAAATTAATTAAAAGTTGAGTTGAAGTATAAAAGGTGGATTCTCAGGATCTTAATTAATCTCTTATCTAATAGCTGATATTCTTTTTAATATGCTATAATTGATATCTAATCAATAAAGATATAACCTATCTTAGAAAGCACGGCCTACATCTTTGGATCACAGCCCATCCCTTAAAGTTATAGGCTAGTCTAAATTAGTTTAGATATAAAACCAAGAATTAATTTGAATATAATCTATTTCAAGAGCTCAAACCATACTCGTAGATCATGGCTCGTCCTAAGGATAATAAACTATTTCAGATTAATTATAAAAAAATAAAGATATAAAAATATTATAACTAAAAATAGTTTTTATTATAAATTAAAAATAAATATAAAACATAGAAAATAGAAAATACTGTCAAAATAAGATCACAATGATCTCCTGAAAACAAAGATGATCAGCTGGACATCGAAAAGCTTCTCACTAAAATTTTCATCCTTGAACTCTGAGGTCTTCCTTCCAACAATTAGGAGCAGGGATCAAGTAGGAAGAGAGGATTCTAGAGAAATAGGTTTGTGGATTTTGAAAATTTGGAAGAAGAAGAAAGAAGAGAAAGTACTTGGAGAGAGAGAGGTAAGAGAGGAGAGAGGATGGCTGCTGTTTTGAGAAGACAGAAAGAGAGAGGGGGCTATGGAAAGGCTACTTGCTGTCTCTTGTGGCATCAAGAGGGGTTATTTATAGAGGGGAGGGTGAGTGGAGTTTGAAAAGAATTGGGAAAAAAAAGAATTAGATCTCCTGCTCCCTATTGCCATGAACCATCGCTCAGGCTCGCACATCCGCCCTGTTCACCCATGTGGATCGCGCGACGACCTGCTGGCCCTAAACCCCTCGGATCCGCTTCCACCTCATGAGCGCTGCTAAAAATCTTCTTACGGACTTGTTATCAGCGTGCTAAAAAAGCCTACAGACCCACCAACCCACGAATGAGAAGAACCAATGCATTTTTTTTTTGATTTTTTTATGAAAAGAAACTTTTGTTTCTTTAAAATAACATATACATATTTTTACGTATCTTTATTTTTTGTAATACTGTATGCATCCTTCTTTTAATTTAATTACGTTTTAAGTCTGATTTGCTTCAAATTTTTTTTGTTGTGACCCATAAATCAAGATCTTTACATCGATGATCCTCTTTTCTATAAAAGATAAAATAAAAATATTAATTTTTAAGAATAAAGATAAATTAATAAATAAATTAATATTTTTATATATATATTTTATGTGTTCATCACACCTCCGAACTTAAATTTTGCTCGTCCTCGAGTAAAGCAGATAAATTAGCAATATATACCAACTTAGCCTTGAATTAAAAGTTAAGTTTTAGATACTCCTAAAGGCAGCTGATACCCGACCAGACTATTAAAGAGGTATATCATTGGATTATTAATTCGATCCAATTAGTGGTTGAGTGTTAGCCATTGACATTTTCATAGATCTTCTTTCATCAACTTCGACTTTACTTTTTAAATTCTCTAACTTGATGTAGACTGTGTTTATTATCTTTTTGCAATTCAGTCCCCTTATTATTCACTTTTTTTTCTTTCTTTTTTTACTGGTTTCTTGCATCCCCACTTTTTGATGCGAACTATAATACTTACTTAGGCGAAGGAACCTAGTTACTCGGTGAAAAAATGCTAAACCCTCCTTTTAATTTATATTGCCTATCTTTTTATGCGAACTACAATGCTTACCTAGATGAAGAGGCCTAGTTACTCAATAAAATATTAATATATATATATATATATATTTTATATAGATTTAAGGAAGACTTTTGCTTATTTTGATCTTTCCATCCAACTCTCATGAAGTAGATTCTTTATTGAGATTAGTAAGAAGAGGGTTCTAGAATCACTCTTTAAAATTTAGTTTGGTCTAAATCCTACCATTCATTAGACATCCATAATAATTTACTCAGTATCTCTAAAATTATTTAGATCATTAATCATTCATTAATTAGGGTGCCTAATTAACTTTTAATCAAAACAAAGTTTGGGTACATAAAGTTAATTATTTAAAATCATACTTGAGAATTCATAAATTTTAGAATTAGTTATTCTCCCCCCAACTTAATTTTCATTATCCTCAATGGAAGAAAAGAAAAATCAAAAAAATTATCAAGGAGGGGTACCACTTGGTTTATTATTTGTAGGTTCTTTTGTATACTCCATCAGGTTCATACAGGATATTTTTGATATACTTTTCCCAACTTAGGCTGATCATCTTTATTGGTGTCCTACAAAAGAAAATAAAAAAATTAAAAATTTGAAAGAAAGAAAGAAAATAAATGATGGGTTGCCTTCCAACAAGCACTAAGTTTAAGGTATTCAGCCAGACTAGGCGATTTTGCCTATCTTGTGTCAAAAATTAGATTAACAAATTTCAATGATTTTGGATTATCAATCTTAGGAAGATGGCTTGCGATCCTAATATTTATAAATCTTAGTATTTTATCATCAATTTTTAGAAAATAACTCGCAACCCCATTCTTAGTCAGTTTAATTTTTTTAATTTTAAGAAAATAATTTATGAACCCATTCATAGACCCTTGTTTGTTGAGAATTTTTTCTATTTGTTCTTCTAGTATGCTCATAAATTTAGTTGTTAGAGTAAAGGTTGAGTCCGATGTAATGGGTACTGAAAGGATGCCACTTAATTCTAAACATGCGTATTCAGATGTGACCAAGGATGGATTTAGTTCTGGAGGAGGTGGTGATTCTAGAGAAAAAGCTATTGGAGTAGATATTATTTCATATTTCTTAACCCTTGGGGTAATAGTGCTAAAATTAGATGGCACTAACAAGGTGTTCATATTTTCAGTATATCTATCTACATTAAAATTATCCACTCCAAAAGAATCCAAATGTGTATGCATGGGGTCTTGAGAAATAATTCTAGGAGTAGCTTCCTTAATTATATCTTTAGGTACATCCACCTTAAAATAATTTTCAATTTGTATACTAGTCTGTTCTATAAACGTTTTGTGAACATTGGAGCTCTCAGCCATATATTGCTCTCTTGAGTCACTTATGGGCTGACTAGATAATTATTCTCCCTTCTAACTATTGAATACAGTAGTTAGCTGACTAACTTGGATTTTCAACTTGGCTATTGATTGAGTATGGTAGTGAATGTTCATATTGAGCCCTTCTAATATATGTAAAACTTCTTCTTTAAATGTTGGACTATAAGTATTTAAAGAGGGTTGCTAAACATTTTGATATTGGTATGCCATATAAGTTTCCTCCGGATAACTAGGTTCATAATTGATTGCTGGTTGTGATGTCTCATAAAAATTTAAATAGTTTTTCCAACTCTAATTATAGGTATTGGAGTAAGAGTTATAATAATTGATCTGAGTTGGGGTTAGATAAGTCTGCTCATGTGCAAATTCTCAAAGTTGATATGCAGCTGGACATTCAGTAACCAGGTGGTTGAGACTTGAACATATATTACCCATATGCAAAGATGAGGCAGGAGAGTGTCTCATATTTAATAGATAGTCAAGTTTCTAAGACAACTCATTTACCTTACTATGGATATTTTTGGAGTTTCCAACCTCATAAATTTCACCACTATTAGGTTCATACATAGGTGTATAGGGGTCATAGGTATAAAAAGAAGGGACAAAGTATTTCTTGAATTGGCAAACAGGTGAAGCCATAATTCTAGGTTTGTCAGCTCTAAGGGTTCAATTTCAGGATCTAGGGGTTGAATTTTGGATCCTGATGATCAATACCCAAGTAAACACTCTACAATTATATCTTAGAGCAAACACAGATTATATATATATTAGAAAAAAAATTTTAGATATATATATATTTTTTAAAGAGAGAAGAAGAGAAAAAAAAATTCTAAAGATGAGAGCCTAAAGAGTCTTAAAACTAAGAAATAGATGTGAAGAGTTTAATTAGGTTTGATGTTTGTAGATTAGCAATCAATTAGGCTAAGGATTATCCTAGATCTAGACAGCTCCTAACTGCCAAGGCCATTTTCAAGCCCTCCAAGGAAAGAATTAGCCACTCAACTAGTCAGATAAGTGTAAGATCGATGGGAGTCCCCTCGTTGCTTGTCTTAGACACCAATTGTGCTTGGTCAGCTAAGCTAACAGAATTAATTATAAATCATCTTTATCCAGGCCTAGTCATTCTTGAACCACTTACTTTAGACATCAATCGAATTGACTAACTCTAACCTAGTCTAACTCTTAGGGTTCCTTGTCCTAATGAGCTTGAGTATCCTTAGGGGCCAACATCTAATTAATTTTAAGAATTAAGGTTGCATCAATGCAATATAAAGGTTTGTGATTTTTGGGATAAAAAAGGATGATCAAATTCCCACCTTATCATGATTAATTGGGTTTAGTGCTCTTAAAGTGTCTTATGAAAATGAGATATAAAAAGTCAAGATCTCCAAGTAAAGTAAAATAATCAAGCTTAAATTAATTAATTTTACTTGTTAGGTTATATGATTAGGTCTCTAATCCCTAAATAGCTTATGAAGTGTCAGTGAGATTTTTTTTAAATTTTTATTTTAAATTTTTTTAAAATTTTTTTTAATTTTTTAAATTTTTTTTTTATTTAAAGTAACTAAATCATGATCCTCGGCAATGGTGCCAAAATTTGAGCATTATCGTAGGCAGTCAAAAATAAAATCTAACTCACTACTATATAGATAAGGTGAGTTAGGATCGTATCCACAAAAAATATGTTAATTATGTTTAAATTATAAATTAAAAATGATTAGAATTAATTAAAAATTAATTAACTAAAAGGCTACTTAAATTAATTAAGAAAGTAAATAAATAGTAAATTAATTAAAAGTTGAGTTGAAGTATGAAAGGTGGATTCTCAGGATCTTAATTGATCTCTTATCTGACAGATGGTATTCTTTTTAATATACTATAATTGATATCTAATCAATAAAGATATAACATATCTTAGAAAGCACAGTCTGTACCGTTGGATCACAGCCCATTCTTTAAAGTTATAGGCTAGCCTAAATCGATTTACATATAAAATTAAGAATTAATTTGAATATAATCTATCCCAAGAAAATGAATCGTACCCATAGATTATGGCTCATCCCAAAGAGAATAAACTATTCCAGATTAATTGCAAGAAAATAAAGACATAAAAATATTATAATTAAAAATAGTTTTTATTATAAATTAAAAAAATATAAAATATAAAAAATAGAAAATATCATCAAAATAAGATCATAATGATCTTCTGAGAATAAAGATGATCAACTGAACATCGGAAAGCTTCTCGCTGAAATCTTCATCCTTGAACTGAGGTCTTCCTTCCAACAACTTGGAGTAGGTGATAAGTATCATAAATTCACCAATAAAAGTATTAATTTATCAATTAATTTATATTAATTTTTAAAAATTATTAATTAATTTATATATAATTTTTAAGAAATTAATATTTTTATTAATTAAAAAATTAATTAAAAAATAATAAAAATTAAAAAATAAAATTTTATAATCAATGGAAAGAGCTCATTTTTCTAATTGTAACGAAACAAGTTTGGAGCAAAAGGAGCTAAAACGGAAAAGATATGAATTTCTAAAGAAATAAAATAAAAAAAAAATTTAAATGGAAAAAATAACATACGGCTCAAATGGCTCAAGCCGCCATGCCGCAGTAGTCGGTGCGTTCAAATACGCCGAGCCAAGCCGACCAAGCTGGTGCGCCAAGCCATCCACGCTAGCTGACTCAAGCTCAGAAGCCATCAGTCGATCTACAGCACAGTGTGGACCGCCAGCTCAGCAGACACCGATGAATCAGAGCTTGCCATGTGGTGGACCTAGACCCCTAAAGGGTTTACAGAAAATTCATCATGGCTCATAGGGCATTTTGGTCTTTTCATCTATCAATAAAAGGTGCTGATTGGTTGTGGTGCACGATGTGGCCGGTTCATGCGGTCCATGGGCACAATAAATGCGCGTTGTGTGGTGGTGGTTATTTACGATCAAGATTGGATGATCAAGTTTTTTTTCGATTGCTGATTTCACTCAGATCGCCATCGGATGGCAGCGCTTGATTCTAGCTTCGATCCGACGGTCCAGAAGGCTCCCGACGGTGATCAAACTCTCAGGTGCATGATCAATGGCTTAAATTCCTCCATCAAGCGCGATCCAACAGTCAAAAATTAATCCGACTTAATTTGGGCCATTACACATCTATTTTTGATATTTTTGGAAGCATCGGATCACCATCTAACGGCCAAAATTAAAAGAACTCAACAGGGGCTATTTTAATCCGAATTTCACTTGGATTTCTTCCTATTTTCATGATTAAAACAACCCTTAGTCCCACATTGCCTCCAGAAAAAATATCTAGCCTTCCTAGCTCTATAAAAAGGATCTAGGTCTTCAGAAATCAATATCTTCGATCAAGGTGAAGCTTTGGTATAGGGTGAAGCCAGACTATGGGTTAATGGCTGCTTCAAAGCAATTAGTGCCGAGAAGAAGAGCAGGGTTTCTATACCATCTTTCCACCAATGCCGATCCAAGATCAGAGATCATCCTATTTTATTTTTTTTATGTATTTAAATTATGAACTTTTTAATTAATGCAATATTTATTTTTATGCTCTTTAATTTTATGCTCTTAATTTTTGTTGTAATTTAATTTTTATATTTTAATTATTATTTTTTATTGTAAGTAGATGCTAAGATCTAACTAGTAGATCTTAGTACCAAGTTTAAATTTCTGTACCTTTTAATTTTTGCTTTTTATTTTCTGACTTCACTTTTGATCCCAAAACTCTTCTCTTGATAGGAACGCAATGTTGTCGTTAAGACATCGTGTTTATCAGTTTAATCTGACTTCTTAAAATAATTAAAAATTCATAAATAGTAGTGAGTCGGATCGAATTCACAGGGAAGGTAGTGTTTTTAGATTTGAAATCTTTGATTTTACAAAAAAAGAGAAAAGAGAAAAGTTTTAGGATCAAAAGTGAAGTCAAAAAATAAAAAAGTAAAAATTAAAAGATGCAGGAAATTAAACTTGGTACTAAGATCTACTAGTTTGATCTTAGCATCTACTTGCAATAAAAAATAATAATTAAAATATGGAAATTAAATTACAATAAAAATTAAGAGCATAAAATTAAAGAGCATAAAAATAAATATTACATTAATTAAAAAGTTTATAATTTAAATACATAAAAAAAAAAATAGATCGATCTCTGATCTTGGATCGGTATTGATGGAAAGATGATGTAGAAGCTCCGCTCTTCTTCTCGGCACCAATTATTTTGAAGCAGCCATTAACCCATAGCTTGGCTTCACCCTGTACCAAAGCTTCACCTTGACTGGAGATATTGATTTTTGAAGGCCTAGGTCCTTTTTATAGAGCTAGGGAGGCTAGATATTTTTTCTGGAGGCAATGTGGGACTAAGGGTTGTTTTAATCATAAAAATAGGAAGAAATCCGAGTGAAATTTGGATTAAAATAACCCCTGTTGAGTTCTTTTAATTCTGACCGCTAGATGGTGATCCGATGCTTCCAAAAATATCAAAAATAGATGTGTAATGGCCCAGATTAAGTCGGATTAATTTTAGACCGTTGGATCATGCTTGATGGAGGAATTTAAGCCGTTGATCATGCGCCTGAGAGTTTGATCGCCGTTGGGAGCCTTCTGGACCATCGGATCGAAGCTGAAATCAAGCACTGCCATCCGATGGTGATCAAGGTGAAATCAGCAACCAAAAAAAATTGACCGTTCAATCTTGACCGCAAACAACTACCACCATACGATCGCGCATTTACTACTCCCATGGACCACGTGAATCGGCGACATCATGCATCGCAACCAATCAGCACCTTTTATTGACAGATGAAAAGACCAAAATGCCCTATGAGCCACGATGAATTTTTTGTAAATCCTTTAGGGGTCTAGATCCACCACGTGGCAAGCTTTGATTTGCCAGTGTCTGCTGAGCTGGCGGTCCACACTGTGCTGTAGATCGGCCGATGGCTTCTGGGCTTGAGTCGGCTAGCTTGGATGGCTTGACGCGCTAGCTTGGTCGGCTTGGCTCGGTGCATTTGAATGCACCGATTGTTGCGGCATGGCGGCTTGAGCCGTTTGAGCCGTATGTTATTTTTTTCATTTAAATTTTTTTATTTTATTTCTTTAAAAATTCATATCTTTTCCATTTTAGCTCCGTTTTGCTCCAAACTTATTTTGTTATGATCAAAAAAATGAGATCTTTCCACTGATTACAAAATTTTATTTTTTATTTTTATTATTTTTTAATTAATTTTTTAATTAATAAAAATATGAATTTCTTAAAAATTATATATAAATTGATTGATAATTTTTAAAAATTAATATAAATTAATTGATAAATTAATACTTTTATTGATGAATTTATGGTACTTATCACACCCTCCAATTTAAGCTTTGCTCGTCCTCGAGTAAAGAAAGAATTTAGTTTTAAATACCTTTTAACTTTAGAGTTTCGAATTTTATCTAAGCAGTTTTCAAAATGGCCATTGATATTTAGTAGAGCTTAAGTGAGACATATCATTGGGGTATTAATACTTATCAATAGAAAAATTAAGTAAAAAGCATTAAATTTTTCTAAATTTTTTCTAAATTATCCCACCTTTATCTCTGATTTGTCTAAACTTTCATATAGACAAGTGTATTGCTACTTTCATTCTTCATTTATTAATTTTTATTTTTACATTGCCCACTTTTTGATACGAATATTATTGCTTACTTAGGCAACGGAACCCGATTTCTCGATGGAAAATCAATGTTTTCTTCTTCTTCTTCTTTTTTAACATTGTACCACTATTGAGTGTCTTAACCCTTTAAGCTTTCTATTTGATTCATATAGCGAGTCTTGGGCCAATGACTTCCAAACCAGTTGACTTTAGGGTACTAGGTATAGAATACCCCTCGGGCTTACTAGCTCGAATCAAATAGGCTACGAGTTAAGACTAGCTTTACAACGAGCTTCTTTGTCCTTCCCACCTTTTGACGTGCAACTCAGTGCTTGATTAGGCAAAGAGGCCCGGTTACTCAGTAAGAAGTACTTGGAAACTATTTTATTAAAATAAATTTGTTATATGAAGAAACGTATAGTTATCCTACATAAGCTTATAAAAAGTAGACTTTTCTTTGATGCTAGTAGAAATAATTAGAAATGCTTTAAGGAAAATTTTTTTATATTCTAGACTTAACTCTTTATTAAATTTTTTTAATACTTGATTCCTCAATATCTCATAGATTCTTTGATCTGTGTATCAATTTTCTTTTAAAAATGCTTAGTTTAATTCGATTCTTAAGCATAATCAGATGTCTAAATACTAAATACTGACTTTTTTGAGGATTTAAAATTTTAAAATTTTTATTTTTCTCCCTCCCAACTTAATTGACATTGTCCTCAATAGAGAAGAAAAAATAAAGGGTGTAATAAAGAACATGAAAGAATACACCTGACTATATTTTTGGTCCAGCACATGCCTTTAAAAATTTAGGATCTCTCTCCAACTTATTTAATTTATCCTAAAAAAAATAAACTAAAAAGATAAATTAGATAAAAACTAAATATTGGGTTGCCTCCCAATAAGCGCTAAGTTTACCGTCTTCAGTCGGATACAATGCAGCTTACTATCCTGCGTCAAATATTGGATTGACAAATTCAATAATTTTGGATTGCCAACCTCAGAAAGTTGATTTATAATCCCATTATTGATATATTCACTGTTAATTTTAGGGACATAATTTGTGATCCCATTCTCAGACCCATGTTTATTAAGAATTTCTCCTATTTGTTCTTCTAAAATACTCATGAATGGAGTTTTAGGAGTTACGTTTGGTTCAATGGGTGCTGGAATGGTGATTAAAGATGGCTTTAATTCTGGAGATAAATTAATATGATCTTGCTTGAATAACTCTATTGATATTTCATTACATGCCTCTTGATTTTTGTAAGAAGAACCGGCTTCTAGGGTTGAAGGGAATAGGACATTAGGTTTATAAGTCTCGGGTAAGTCATCTATTCTCTTTCTCCCTATTTCTATCTCATTTAAATTGAAACCAGCATCAGTACTAATTTTTGGCTCGGATTCTTCTATGTGGTTAGTCTCAGTACTAACCAGTTCCTCTAATTTTGTATTTTAGCTAGCATCAGTACTAGCCTCTCTCACCTGATCTTGGTATGGGTCCATAAGAATCCTATAGCTTTTAAGTTCAGGAGTTACTTTGGCATTCTCAAATTGGAGATTCTTAGATGAAACATTAGATTGATAATTTAATCTAGATGGTTGGTGGACATTAGATGGATTGTTTGAAATTGGTAGGTTTGGTAGTTGATCTAGTTCTCTCCTCATGTTAGATTCAACTAATTGACCTATTTGGGCTTTTAGCTTGGTGATAGATTGTTGTTGAGTTAGAATTAATTATTGAAGTTGGTTAAATCTATTATCAGCTAGATTGATCTATTGAGGAGGTTGGTATGAGGGATGATTGTAATGTTAGATATATGTGCCCTAGAAGCCAGAATTGGCTGACACTTGTAATACACTTCTAGGGGCAAAATTATAATTTTGACTAATATTAATAAAATGGGTTATTTTCTATCACATATGTGTATTTAGTGTCTGTGATACATCCTTTGAGTTAATGGTAATGATAATTCATATTTTCAAGAGTTGAAAATTTAAGACATGAATAATCATTGTTAAGTCATAAAATGCTCCCGACCATAGGATCGTCACGAGGATGGTGATTGATCTAAAAGGTTGGTGTACAATCGCTTCTCTTTAGTAGATGAGTCTTGAGTCTATGGTGTGGAGACACCAGAGTGAGAGTATAGATACTCATTAGAGAACGAGGGCACTGAGCGTGACCACCTCGAGTAGTCATTAGGGAGTCTACCTTCTCGTCAATGACTGACTCGATGCTGCAGTAGTGTGTCTGGTTCTTTGACCTGAGGTGCATCGACAGTTCACCTTGAGGGTGTTATAATTTGACTACACCATTACTCGATCTCCTAGCCATCGAAATCCTGAGGTGTATGTTGGCTATAGCATGTTCATTGTAGGAACTGGATGGCATCAAGACAGAATCTATCTACCTCGGTGGTAGAGGAGCTACCCTATGATGATCATGAGAATCAAGTCTAGAAGTCCATGGCCATGGTAGAGTGAAATAATAGAAAGAGTTTCTATTTAGATTTTCACATCAGACTTGAATCGAATGATTACATCATATGATAGAAACTAGGGTTTGACGAGTTTACCTTAACCCTAATATAATCGGGGCTCAAGATAGAAGAACTTAATCACACAGGTAGCTGCACCAAGAGGTTCACATTCAGCTCTGATGGGTTGCCACCATATACTGCTAGGTGTCACTGGTGGATTTTGGGAGCAGTTAGAATGATTTAGATGATCGATCATTCTAGCTGTTCGAATCAGAAGAGTTCTGATCCATCGAAAGGAGTTTCGATGATGTCGATGATAGAGATCATGACATATCCCATTACCATACAGAACTGAACCTAACTGGGTCACACAAACAAGGGTTTGAATCTGGTGATCATCAATTGAATTGATCCAGTTCAATTGATCTGAATGAGATTCAATTAGGTTCAAGAAAATCGTGCTAGCATTCAAATTGAACCTAACGTTCTTCTTTTACTATCATAAATAAGTTGTCCTGCCTGAGCCAAAGGAGTTTATGCTCAATCAGAGGCCTTCATATGGTCTGACTGGAGGTTGTCCAAGTCAGAAAAGGTTGTCTTATTTTGTAAGACATTATCTGCCATTTTTGGTCACCTACCATTTCTTGTTCTTTGACTTTGGTCAAAAGTCTACCTTTGATTGGTCAAATGTTGACCATTGACACTTTGACTTTTGACCACATGTCATGCACCTATTGGAGAGCTGGTGGAGGCTTGTCCTCCTACCAGAACCTGACAAGGAGGAGGGCGCATGCCACCCTAGGCGTGTGCCCAAGTTGGAGACGCCTAGGAGTCCCTGTTGGACAGGGACTCCATCTCCTTTTTGGATTCCAATTAGAGTTCTCCTAAGAACCAACTTTGACTGGTCTTAGGCGCCCTCTAAGGAGGAATCCAGGGGACTCTATTCCCACCAATCAGATTTAGATCTGATTTTACAAAGAGTTGTGATTGGTTGGGAAGAAGAGGAGTTGGATCACGCTTAGTCTATAAATAAGACCCTGCGCCCAACCCAGATTGTGATTGGAAGTGATTGATTGAATCATAATTCGCCATGCCCCAAGGCTGCCTCTCCCCTCTTCCTCCATTCCAAACCACCTTCTCCCTCTCCTCTCCACGTCCAAAAGGAGTTTTGGATTTTTGGTTGGTGCAATCCAGATCAAAGAAAGGCGACTGAAAGCTATAAGGCTGCGCTGTTGCAAAGGACGACTGCTGATCTTCAAAAGAAATTTTGAAGATCCTCCAGATCAGATCCAGATTTGATTTTTGGAGGCATGATAGAAAAGAAGAGGATCTCCAGATCCAGCCCGAGTGGATACCGGTAGAGGCCAGGCACTTGCGTGGCTAGATCCAGAACCTTCCGCTGCATACAACATCATCAACGGGTAATAGGATTATCCATATCAAGGTAAATTAAATTTGATTTAATTTATTATTATTTTATTTTATTTATTAAAATAATAAGAATTAGATCTAAAATATCTCAGATTTGATATAATTCAAAGAAAAAAAATTTTGAAATATATCTCTTGATCTGATCAGATCTGAACGAATCTGGACCGAGAAATCAAGATTTTCCTTCAACTGATATCAGAGCCAAGGTTCTAAAAGTATTTAGATCTGATTTTAAATTTATTTTAATTAGAAAATAAATGATTTTAAATGTCACATGGGATGTGATTAGATCTAAAATTAGAAAAAATTAAAATTAAATGATTAGGATCTAAGATTAGAAAATATGCATGAGTAGTTCTAATATAGAATAGTTCTATAGAATAGTCTTGCATGTTTTTGATTTAATCTGATTAAATCATATGTTAGATCTATTTATTTACTAGTTTTTAATATTATAATGGTTATAATGACATCTTAAAAATAGTAAATAAAATTATTTAATTTTAAATATCATATGAGATATGATTGATGCATGTCTAGACTAGTTGTAGAATAGTTCTACATAATTGTCTAGATTAGAATTTATTTTAATTAGATCAATTTAAATTTAATTTTTTAGATTATTATGAGATAATTTAGATATAAAAATATGCATGATTCGATACATGAGATGTATGCAAAATATGCTATGTTTAGATCTGATTTGTATATGAGATATATGATATAGATCTAAAACTATTTTATAGTATTGCATGTTCTTGATTAAGGCGTTCCTCTTGGCCGTCCGGTCATAAGAACGAAGAAGGGTTTAAAGGCCCTCTCTTTCCATTCAATGGGGTGTTCTTATGATGTGTAGGGGTGCTGCTGAAGGAAAATCCTGATTTCCCGGTCCAGGTTCGTCCAGATCTGATCAGATCAAGAGATATATTTCAAAAATTTTTCTATTGATCCCAATCAGATCTTGATATATTTCAGATCTGATTCTTATTATTTTAATAAATAAAATAAAATAAGATAAATTAAATCAAATTTAATTTACCTGATTTGGATAATCCTATTACCCTGTAGATGATCATGATTGCAGCGGAAGGTTCTGGATCTAGCCACGCAAGCGCCTGGCCTCTACCGGTATCCACTTAGATTGGATCTGGAGATTCTCTTCTTCTCTATCATGCCTCCAAAAATTAGATCTGGATCTGATCTGGAGGATCTTCAAAACTCTTTTGAAGATCGGCAGTCGTCCTTTTGCAGCAGCACAGCCTTCTTGCTTTTGATCGCCTTTCCTTGATCTGAATCGCACCAACCTAAGTCCAAAACCCTTTTGGACATGGAGAGGAGAAGGAGGAGAAGTTTAGGCTTGGAGGAATAGGAGAGAGGCAGCCTTGGGGCGTGGGAAATCTCTATTGAATTTCATTTGCATTAGGGTTGGGCGCAGGGTCTTATTTATAGACCTCTTGTGATCCAACTCCTCTCCTCTCACCAATCAAACCCTTTGTGAAATCAGATCTAAATATGATTGGTTGGAATAGAGACCCCTGGATTCCTCCTTAGAGGGCACCTAAGACCAGTCAAAACTGGATTCTTAAAGAACTCTGATTGGAATCCAAAAGGGAGGTGGAGTCCTTGTCCAACAAGGACTCCTAGGCGCCTCCTACTTGGGCTCACGCCACCTTGGCGTGCGCCCTTCTCCTTGCCAGGTTCTGGCAGGGGGACAGGCTCCCACCAGCTCTCAATAGGTGCATGACATGTGGTCAAAGTCAAAGGGTCAATGGTCAATGTTTGACCAGTCCAAGGTAGACTTTTGACCAAAGTCAAAGAACAAGAAATGGCAGGTGACCAAAATGGCAGGTAATGTCCTTATAAATAAGACAACCTATTCTGACTTGGACAACCCCAGTCAGACCATATGAAGGCCTCTAATTGAGCAAAACTCCTTTGGCTCAGTCAGGATAACTTATTTGTGATAGTAAAAGAAGAACGTTAGGTTCAATCGAGTGCTAGCACGATTTTCTTGAACCTAATTGAATCTCATTCAAATCAATTGCAACTAGATCAGTTCAATTGATGATCCCAGATTCAAACCCTTGTTTGTGTGACCCAGTTAGGTTCAGTTCTGTATGGTAATGGGATATGTCATGATCTCTATCATCGACATCATCGAAACTCCTTTCGATGGATCAGAACTCTTCTGATTCGAACAGCTAGAATGATCGATCATCTAAATCATTCTAATTGCTCCCAAAATCCACCAGTGACACCTAGCAGTATATGGTGGCAACCCATCAGAGCTGAATGCGAACCTCTTGGTGCAGCTACCTGTGTGATTAAGTTCTTCTATCTTGAGCCCCGATCAGATTAGGGTTAAGGTGAACTCGTCAAACCCTAGTCTCTGTATATGATATAATCATTCGATTCGAGTCCAATGTGAAAACCTAAATAGAAACTCTTTCTATTATTTCACTCTGCCAGGGCCATGGGCTTCAGGACTTGATTCTCATGATTATCATAGGGCTGCTCCTCTACCACCGAGGTAGATAGATCCCATCTTGATGCAATCCAGTTCCTACAATGAACATGCTATAGCCAACATACACCTCAGGGTTCCATATGGCTAGGAGACCGAGTAATGGTGTAGTCAAACTATAACACCCTCAAGGTGAACTGTCGATGCATCTCAGGTCAAAGAACCAGACACACTACTGCAGCATCGAGTCAGTCATTGACGAGAAGGTAGACTTCCTAATGACTACTCGAGGTTCACGTTCAGTGCCCTCGTTCTCTAACGAGTACCTGTACTTTCGCTCCGGTTCTCCACACCGTAGACTCAAGACTCATCTACTAAAGAGAAGCGATCGTACACCAACCTTCTGGATCAATCACCATCCTCGTGATGATCCTATGGTCGGGAGCTGTTTATGAGTTAATAATGATTATTCATGTCTTAAATTTTCAACTCTTGAAAATATGAATTATCATTACCATTAACTCAAAGGATGTATCACAGATACTAAATATACATGTGTGATAGAAAATAATCCATTTCATTAATTATAGTCAAAATTATAATTTTGCCCCTAGAAGTGTATTACAAGTGTCAGCCAATTCAGGCTTCTAGGGCACATATATCTAACAGCTGCGTGTTCGTCCTTAATCAGAAATCCAAAACTTATTTTCTGTGAAACCCTAGATCCTGAAATCCTAGGATTTATTGTGCATATTTTATTTATGAACCCTACTTAATTAAAAATTAAGATTACGAAATATCAATTAGGTCTAAAATTAAGAATTTTAGATCTAAGACATATTCATAATATTGGGTTCGAGCTTGGGTAGCTCAATTAGGTCTAAGCGGTTGATCAAACCGAATCAAGAGTTAGTTAGATGGGATCAACAATGCTTAAATTGACCGGCCTAATAGGATTAAGTCTGGGTCAAGATCGAGTCACGATCAAGCAAGACCTAATTAGGCTCAGAGGTTAGAGTCTGGATTGTAGGCTAACCCAATTGGTTCTGGCTCAACAATTTGGTGTCTAAGGTAAGTTTGGCACATACGACCGACTGGTTTTTAATTGGAAGCTACTCGACCTGAATGCGTTCTTGTACGAATTAATGGCATATTCCTTCCACCGATCTCACTTACTTGGCCATATCTGTTGACACAATTTTGATCTGAGGTGGTCAATAATCCGAGCTAACCCATGCCACTGGTTAGTCATAATTGTTATGACTATGACAAGTCTAGTTTAATGAAACTTGAATCAATTCTCCCTAAGAAAAGATTAAGTCGGAGGTCTTCCACCATTGTAGACGTGCGGGCCCTTTTCGGGGTTGATTGTTCTCGGCTGGATACAGTGGCTCAGTTGCACCGGAAAGATGCAACCATGTCTATTAGGCATTAGATGCTATGGGCTGGAGGATGAGTTGGGCTCAATATTTTGGATACGGTGAGAGACTCAATTAGGAACCCAGTCTATGCAAATGGTGGGTCTGACTTAACTAAGGAGTGGATCAATATTCTGGATATGGTGAGATTCATGAATTAAAGACCATGTTTGGGTGCACCATGATTAGAGAATCATTGAACAAGAGATGTTCACTTATTGGCTAACCCATCACCAATAACTGTTAGGTGAGGTGATGAGTCAGTTGGTGAGACCGCACCACCCACTAGAAATCATTAATCGTGAAGATTTTTGCATCTCTACAGAAGGAGTGTAGGGATCCAAGAAAATAGTGGAAGCTAATTTGTTTAAAAATAAAATCTCTAAACAAATTGGTCAAGTCATAATTACAGTATCTAACTAGAATCTTTGTCTTTCTATAGGAAAATGTCTGCGTCCAACCCATTGGCACGTATCCTGGACATACATAGACTGACTGAACTCAATTATAAAGATTGGCTCAGGAATTACAAAATAGTTTTAGATTCCAAGAAGTTAACCGATGTACTGGACTAGGATCCTCCCACCTTACCAGCCCATCCATCCATTGAATAGAGAGCGTCTCTGAAGAAATGGATAGATGAAGATAATAAGGCCAGATATTACATGTTGGGCTCGATGTCTAATGAGCTCCAACACCAACATGAAGATATAGAGATTGCTCACCAAATGTTGGCTCACTTGCAGGAGATGTTCGGTGAACAGAGTCGCGCAGCCAAATATCAAGTCACAAAATAACTTTTTAAAGCTAAAATGCATGATGGGCAGTCAGTCAAAGATCACTGTCTGACAATGATCAAGGACTTAGAAGAGCTTGAGAAGCTCGGTGTGAAGTTGGACTTGGATCTGCAGAATGATGTTATTTTGCAGTTCTTGACTGATGCATATGGGCAATTCATCATGAATTACCACATGCATAAAGTTCAAAATTCCTTGGTTGAATTAATGAATATGCTGGTCACCGCTGAGCTTTCTATGAAAGGTTCTAAAGGCTCAGTTCTTGCTATAGAATAGACTTCTTCCAAAAGAAAGTCTTATGAAAAGAAAAAGAAGTCTGCAAAAAAGCAGAAGGTGGAAGGAACAAAGAAGAAGAAGGCAGAACCGAAGATGAAAGCCGCTGGCAAAGGAAAGTATTTCCATTGCAATAGCGACGGCCATTGAAAGCGGAACTGCTACTTACCTGGCCACCCTGAGAACAGAAGGAAGGTCCTTCTGGAGGTATGCTCGTTATTGAGTCTACCTTACGATTTCTTCTACATCCAGTTTGGGTGCTTGACTCTGGTTCTAGTGCTCATCTGTGCACTTCCATGTAGGGTCTTGAGGATAGTAGGAGGTTGAGGGATGGAGACATGATCCTACGCATTGGTAATGGAGCAAGAGTTGCTGCAGTAGCCGTGGGAACATACCCTCTTCGATTACCATCTAGTTTAGACTTAGTTTGAAAAGACTGTTATTATGTGCCTGCAGCTAGCAGGAATTTAGATTTCTATTTCATGCTTAGCACAAGAAGGCTATGTGATTACCTTCGTTAAGGACCATTGTAACATTCTTTATGAAGAAATAAAATTGCAAATGGTTTCCTTATTAATCTTTATTCTAAATTGAATGTACCTATTCTAACTATCGAGCAAAACATGAATGCCAAACGACCCGGGGATAGTCCAAACGACAGATATCTATGGCACTTGAGATTAGGTCATATAGCAGAAGATAGGATCAACAAATTGGAGAAAAATGGACTATTGAGTCCATTGACTTTCGAGTCATATCCAACTTGTGAATCTTGCCTTCAAGGCAAAATGACCAAACTCTCTTTTGTTGGACATGGGGAGAGGGCCACAGATCTCCTTGCCTTAGTACATACAGATGTGTGCGGCCCATTTGATGTGCCGGCTAGAGATAATTTTATCTACTTTATTATCTTTATCGATGATCTGTCTAGGTATGGGTATGTGTATCTTATGAGACACAAGTCTGAAGCTTTTGAAAAGTTCAAAGAATTCAGACATGAAGTAGAAAAATAAACTGGAAAACCCATTAAGGTTCTTTGATCAGATCGAGGAGGTGAATACCTTAGCCGAAAATTCCTAGACTATCTAAAGGAAAATGACATAGTCTCTCAATGGACTCCACCAGGAACACCTCAACTCAACGAGATTTCAGAATGGAGAAATCGAACCCTATTGGATATGGTTCGATCCATGATGAGCTTCATAAACCTCCTTGATTTCCTTTGGAGACACTCATTGTTAACTTCAATTTATCTACTGAATAGAGTTTCCTCTAAAACCGTTCCTACCACACCGTATGAGATATGGCACGGTAAGAAACCAAGTCTGAGTCATCTCAAAATTTGGGATTGTCCGACTCACGTCAAAAGACAACAAGTGGATAAGTTAGAGTTTAGGTCCTTTAGAGCTCGATTCATAGGATATCCTAAAGAGTCATTAGGATACTATTTCTACATTCTAGAAGATCACAATGTGATTGTGAGTCGACATGCCATTTTTCTTGAAAAATAGTTTATTCAAGATAGCGGCATTGGAAAGCAGATCAAGCTTGATGAGAAAGTCTCACAAGTACAACGAGCTAAGGACCAATTGGAACCAAATCTGGTTAAGCCAATAAGAACACTACCTCCTCCACCTCGTAGATCGAAAAGAGTTTTTTGTCCCCCTGAGAGATACTTAGGTATTATTTCAGAGAAAATAGAGGAAACGTTCCCTTCATGTAATATGATGGCTAGGTAAACTGACTAGGCTGACCATTATTATAGGCATAATTTTGGTATTGGGATCTATTTTGATAATTTTGTATGGAATGAAATTTGGGTCTGAGCTTGAGTCTGTTGAGATGTCCAAGAAAAATTATGGTGGTTGCTTCCAATCTGATTATAA
>QRFJ01003374.1:44431-76607 GCA_006176705.1 Cocos nucifera | reverse complement strand
AATGGTGGAAGACCTCAGACTTAATCTTTTCTTAGGGAGAATTGATTCAGTCTCATTAAACTAGACTTGTCATAGTCATAACAATTATGACTAACTTAGTGGCATGGGTTAGCTTGGATTATTGACCACTCAAGATCAGAACTGTGTCAACAGATATGGCCAGGTAAGTGAGACCGGTGGAAGCAATATGCCATTAACTCGTACAAGAATGCATTCAGATCGAGTAGCTTCCAATTAAAAACCAATCGGTCGTATGTGCCAAACTTACCTTAGACACCAAATTATTGAGCCAGAACCAATTGGGTTAGCCTACAATCCAGACTCTAACCTCTGAGCCTAATTAGGTCTTGCTTGATCGTGACTCGATCTTGACTCAGACTTAATCCTATTAGGCTGGTCAATTTAAGCATTGTTGATCCCATCTAACCAACTCTTGATTCGGTTTGATCAACCGCTTAGACCTAATTGAGCTACCCAAGCCCGAACCCAGTATTATGAATATGTCTTAGATCTAAAATTCTCAATTTTAGACCTAATTGATATTTCATAATCTTAATTTTTAATTAAGTAGGGTTCATAAACAAAATATGCACAATAAATCCTAGGGTTTCAGGATCTAGGGTTTTGCAGAAAGTAAGTTTTGGATTTCTAATTAAGGACGAACACGCAGCACCCCTATACATCATAAGAATACCCCATCGAATGAAAAGAGAGGGTCTTTAAACCCTTCTTCATTCTTATGACCGGACGGCCAAGAGGAACGCCTTAATCAGGAACATGCAATACTACAAAACAGTTTTAGATCTATATCATATATCTCATATATAAATCAGATCTAATCATGGCATATTTTGCATACATCTCATGTATCGAATCATGCATGTTTTCAGATCTAAATTATCTCATAATAATCTAAAAAATTAGATTTAATTTGATTTCATCAAAATAAACTCTAATCTAGACAACTATGTAGAACTATTCTACAACTAGTCTAGACATGCATCAATCATATCTCATATGATGTTAAAATTAAATAATTTTATTTACCATTTTTCAGATGTTATTATAACACTTATAATATCAAAAAATAGTAAATAAAAGAATCTAAAATATGATTTAATCAGATTAAATCAAAAACATGCAAGACTATTCTATAGAACTATTCTATTTTAGAACTAGTCATGCATATTTCCTAATCTTAGATCCAAATTATTTAATTTTAATTTTCTTTGATTTCAGATCTGATCACATCTCATGTGATATCTGAAATCACTTATTTTCTAATTAAAATAAATTTGAAATCAGTTCTAAACAATTTAGAACCTTGGCTCTAATACCAGTTGAAGGGAAATCCTTATTTTTCGATCCAGGTTCGTTCAGATCTAATCAGATCAAGAGATATATTTCAAAATTTTTTTTCTTTGATCTATATTAGATTTGGAATGTTTTAGATCTAATTCTTATTATTTTAATAAATAAAATAAAATAAGAATAAATTAAATCAAATTTAATTTACCTGATTTGGGTAATCCTATTACCCGTTGATGATCCTATTTACAGCGGAAGGTTCTGGATCTAGCCATGCAAGTGCCTGTCCTCTACCAGTATCCACTCAGACTGGATCTAGAGATCCTTTTCTTCTCTATCATGCCTCCAAAAATTAGATCTGGATCTGATCTGGAGGATCTTCAAAACTCCTTTTGAAGATCAGCAGTCATCCTTTGCAGCAGCGCAGCCTTCTAACTTTCAGTCGCCTTTCTTTGATCTAGATTGCACAAACCAAGGTCGAAAACTCCTTTTGGATGTGGAGAGGAGAGGGAGAAGGTGAGTTTGGCATGGAGGAAGAAGGAAGAGGCAGCCTTGGGGCGTGGGGTTTCTCAAACTTAATCTGAGTTGGGCGCAGGGTCTTATTTATAGACTGTCTGTGATCCAACTTCTCTTCTTCCCAACCAATCACAACTCTTTGTGAAATCAAATCTAAATCTGATTGATGGGAATAGAGTTCCCTGGATTCCTCCTTAGAGGGTGCCTAAGATCAGTCAAAGTTGGTTCTTAGGAGAACTCTAATTGGAATCCAAAAAGGAGATGGAGTCCTTATCCAACAAGGACTCCTAGGCGCCTCCAACTTGGGCACACACCTAGGGTGGCGTGCACCCTCTTCCTTTCCAGGTTTTGATAGGGGGATAGGCCCCCACCAGCTCTTCAATAGGTGCATGACATGTGGTCAAAAGTCAAAGTATCAATGGTTAACATTTGACCAGTCAAAGGTAGACTTTTGACCAAAGTCATAGAACAAGAAATGACAGGTAATATCTTACAAAATAAGACAACCTTTTCTGACTTAGACAACCTCTAGTCAGACCATATGAAGGCCTTTGATTGAGCACAAACTCCTTTGGCTCAGTCGGGACAACTAATTTATGATAGCAAAAGAAGAACGTTAGGTTCAATCGAGTGCTAGCACGATTTCCTTAAACCTAATTGAATCTCATTCAGATTAATTGAACTAGACCAGTTCAATTGATGATCACCAAATTTAAACCCTTGTTTGTGTGACCCAGTTAGGTTCAGTTCTGTATGGTAATGGGATATGTCATGATCTCTATCATCGACATCATCGAAACTCCTTTCGATGGATCAGAACTCTTCTGATTCGAACAGCTAGAATGATCGATCATCTAAATCATTCTAATTGCTCCCAAAATCCACAATGACACCTAGCAGTATATGGTGGCAACCCATTAGAGCTGAATGCGAACCTCTTGGTGCAGCTACCTGTGTGATTAAGTTCTTCTATCTTGAGCCTCGATCAGATTAGGGTTAAGGTAAACTCGTCAAACCCTAGTCTCTATCATATGATGTAATCATTCGATTCGAGTTTGATGTGAAAATCTAAATAGAAACTCTTTCTATTATTTCACTCTACCATGGCCATGGACTTCTGGACTTGATTCTCATGATTATCATAGGGTTGCTCCTCTACCACTGAGGTAGATAGATTCCATCTTGATGCCATCCAGTTCCTACAATGAACATGCTATAGCCAACATACACCTCAGGGTTCCATATGGCTAGGAGACCGAGTAATGGTGTAGTCAAACTATAACACCCTCAAGGTGAACTGCCGATGCACCTCAGGTCAAAGAACCAGACACACTACTGCAGCATCGAGTCAGTCATTGACGAGAAGGTAGACTCCCTAATGACTACTCGAGGTGGTCACGCTCAGTGCCCTCATTCTCTAACGAGTATCTGTACTCTCGCTCTGGTGTCTCCACACCGTAGACTCAAGACTCATCTACTAAAGAGAAGCGATTGTACACCAACCTTCCGGATCAATCACCATCCTCGTGATGGTCCTATGGTCGGGAGCATTTTATGAGTTAACAATGATTATTCATGTCTTAAATTTTCAACTCTTGAAAATATGAATTATCATTACCATTAACTCAAAGGATGTATCACAGACACTAAATACACATATGTGATAGAAAATAACACATTTTATTGATTATAGTCATAATTATAATTTTGCCCCTAGAAGTGTATTACAAGTGTCAGCCAATTCTGGCTTCTAGGGCACATATATCTAATACATATGGTTGTAAGTAGTTTATGAGTTAATTATGAAAATACATGTCTTAAATTTTTAACTCTTAAAAATATGTATTATCATACCTATTAACTCAAAGAATGTATTGAAGGAAAATCTGATTTTCGCCACAAGATCAATCTGATCTGATCAAATCTTTAGTATAATTTTTCACAAAAAATTAATCTGATCAGGGAGTTCTTGGGTCTGATCCTAATGATTTGATATTAAAAGTTAAAATTAAAATTCAAACAGTAACAACAGTTGTTACCTATCTAGGGTAAACTAGTACCTTGAAGATGATCCTGATGCTCCTAAGGTCTTGGATCAAGCCATGCATGTGCCTAGCCTCTACTAGAGTCTACTCAAGCTAGATCTGGATGTGATATCCTTCCAGATCTAATCTTAAAAGATTAGATCTAAATCTGATTTATGAAGCCTTCAAACCAACTTCAAAGGCAGCACACTATCTCTTGATCTAGATCACCCTACCTCGATCTTTTCTTCAGGTTTCTTCAACTTTTGATGGCTGAATATACACCAAATTAGGTGTGGATGTGGAGAAGAGAGGGAGGAGGTCTAGAGGGGGCATGGAAGAGGATTATGGTGGTAGCATCTGGGCATGAGGATTATTGGTGCGAAATTTGGTTGACATCGAAATCCATGCTGGAGTTAGAGAGGAGAAGGTCATCGCTGGCGATCTGCAAAATAAGTCTCGACTAGAGTTAGGGGTGGTAACTTTGGTAAGATCCTCCGATGATCAAGTCAGTTCTTTCAGCCAATAGAAATGGAGTGCTCAGAAAAGAAAATAGTAGTATCAAGAGGGAGAGGAGAGTCTGGAGAAAACATATTTGGAGGGTTCCTTTTATAGATGAAGCCTATAACAAACTGAAAGTGACTGTTGTAACTATCCAGTAGTGGGCCGCTTGGGGCCACATGGAGTTTGTTATGCAGAATGGTGTTCGTTGTTGTGATGTGCCAGTCTATTGGGATTTGATAGCTGAAGTTCGGAGGAAGTAGGTGCGGGTGGCTAAGTACTTCGAGCTTTGTCGATTTTGGGAGAGTTTGAACTCCTTTAATATCATTAGTGTGCAGGTTGGGAGCTGAAGTTGCATAGATGATGAGGTCTTTCTGGATAACTATAGGAAATTCCATCAAAGGAGTGCTTCTTGGTAACTTCAAGAAGTTTGGTCGGAGAAAACTCTTCTTGACAACTAGAGAGCCCTGAAGAAGTCTGATTGTAGAGGGAGTCCAGCAGCTAGGAGTGTTCGAAAGGAACTTGACTGCTAGAGGAATTCGATAATAGATTTGCTAGAGTAATCTAGATGGAGGTCTGCTAGAGGAGTATACATAAGTGATGAAGTCCTCCCTAGCTGATGCAAGAAGTTTAGTTGGATAGGGGTTGATGAGAAGAAAATCAACCAGCTTCTGGGAGGAGATCGAATGGAAGAAGGTTGGCTGAAGGGTGCTTTTCTGGCATTGGAAAAAGAATGACCGAAAGGAGGTCGATTAGGAAATCTTGTCTAGATGGAGCAGAGGGAGGTCTGCTTGGAGAGAACCTACCTAGTGATTGAGGGGAGATTGGCCAGTGAGAATCCGACGGTAGGTTGTCATGGGTCGATGGCCTGCAAACTCTCGTGACCTATCCATTACTTTAAAGCTTAGCTACTTTCAAGGACGTCCGAAGGCTAATAAAAGGAGGCGAGGTTCTTTTGCTTATGTGTTCAGAGTCCTTGGTATAGGAATTCAGAGGTCTACCACTCTTCGTAGATTGCAAGAGTTTGTCCGGAGAGAAGTTTTGTTGATCCGGCATCGATCCAATGTCAAACAACTTGGATGGATTTTCAGTCGGGAAGAGGTTCAAGTAGCATTGAGGTCGGTCGGACCAGACCATGATAAGGCCCTTTACTTAGCTATCTAGGGGCTGCCATCACTGTTCAAACTCATCTGGGCAAAATTTACAATATCCTATAGGTTCTGGAACTATCTAAAGGAGCTAGGAGTCGGAGTGAAGAAAATCAGTCGATAAGTTCAGGTTGGAGGACTGTAGTCTTGGCACCTAAGCAAAAACTCTTCAATCATTGGAGTCAGGCATGGTCGTCTTCATCGGATGAAGTCACCCCAAGGCTCGGCATTCTATTGGACTTCGGTAGGAAAGGGTTTGCACCCAACACAAGTCCCCCTACTCATGAGTTTAAAATTTGAATGAAGGGAGTAAAGAAATATGAGTGCCAAAGTCCTTTTTCTTTTCTCGTGCCAATAGAGCAACTAGTCCTGACTTTTCTTGCACTGGTGCCAAAACTTCTTAACTACGAGGTCACCGATAAAGACAAATTCTTCGAATTCCCACTGAAGCACTGCTCTAGGTACGGCGTAATAAAGATTTTGCCTATTGCCAATCTGCTGCTATGATGAGTGGGACACACGTCAGCCCGAGGTTGATCAGTGGAGACCTGCGATCATAACTATCTTGGACTCTCGCAACTATTTAAGCTCTTCTTCTTTCTTAAGGGTTTCATCTCACTCAGGTCTCCTCTCTTTCCCTCTGGTCTCCTTCTTCCTTCCATTCTAGAGCACCAGTACCATCTATCGTCTCCTTCGATTCCTAAAGGTTCTCTCCTTCATTTTTCATCGAGCTTGTCGCCTCTTTGTTATTTTTCATCAATTTAGGTCATTTTCTAAATCGCTCCTTTTGATTACTTGTATCTTTTAGCATCTCTATCCATTCGATTTCTTTAAGAAAGTCTTGGATTCTATTTTTTTTAATTTTTTAAGGATTTTCTTCATTTTGGTTTGATCCTCATGTCCTCTAAAGAATCCTGATCGATTGGTTTTAGAAGTTTGGCTCATTTGGCTTTAATGGATCTTCCTCATAAGGAGCCCGAATTTGTAGAAGTACCTCAACCATCCTTTGTCCCTGATACCATCCCCTGCAAGCTTCGTTTTGAAGATCTTTCACTGATTAGGATCCAATTCGGAATTCTTTTTGATTACGAACTTGAACTCTCTGATCCAAATGATCGAGCCTTTTCTTCTCCTCCTGGCCGAACTTGTTTATATGTCGAAACCCTTTGGGCAAGACTTCGATTATCGATACCTTCTTTTGTAATCAACTTGTTCAAATTCTTAAACATTTTCTTTGCCGCTATAGCACCAAACTCCTTTAGGTTTATCATAGAATTTCTCTCTTTGTGTACTGATAGGATCGCGATACCATCATTAAAATATCATAATTATTAGTTTAATCTAATTTTTTAAAATAATTAAAAGTACATAGATAGTAGTGAGTCGGGTCGAATCCATAGGAAAGGTAGTGTTTTAGATTTGAAATCTTTGATTTTACAAAAGAAAAGGAGAGATTTTGAAAATAAAATTGAAGTCAAAAATTAAAAGGGAAATTTAAATAGTGTAGAAAAATAAACTTGGTACTAGGATCTACTATTTAGATCTTAGCATCTACTTACAATAAAAATAAATTTGTAATAAAAATAAAGAGCATAAATTTAAATTGCATAAAAAAATTTTGCATTAAAATTTAAAATTTAATTACATAAATTAAGAAAATAGGAAAAAGAAAGAAAACAAAATTAGAAGTAGGCTGATCTTGATCTTGGATCAGCGTTGGCAGAAAGATTGTGTAGAAGTCCAGCTCTTCCTCTCGGCACCAGTTGCCTCGAAGCAGCTGTTAACCAAAAGCCTAGCTTTATCCTGTACCAAAGCTTCTCCTCAATCAGATGCTTAACCTTTGGAGCTCTAGAGTCTTTTTATAACTACTGGAGGGCTGAAGACTTTATTATCAGGCAATGTAGGATGAAAAAGGAGTATAGATTCGTGTTTGTTGAAGAAAATAGTAGAAAATCATTGGATCAAAGGTCTTGTGAAGTCTCTGCATGTTCTGGCCGTCAGATGGTGACCAAGGCTTCAAAAAATATCAAAAATGGAGTTTTATCAGCCCAAATCGAGTTGAAATATATTCTGGCTATTGATCACATGTTGATGGAGGAAATTAGATCGTTGATTGCATGTTGGGTATCCTGATCACCATCAAAAGCTCCATGGACTGTCGGATCTGAGTTTGGAGCGAGCGTTGTCATCTGATCGTGCAGATGAGCTTGATGAAGTTTGAATTGAACCTGGAAACAACCATCATCGTTCGATCTTGATCGCAAGCGATCGCAGTCATCGAATCATGCACTTACTGTTCCCATGGACCATGTAGACCAGCTGCACCGCACACCGCAACCAATCGATGAGCGCATTTTGATGAGTGAAATCACAAAAATGCCTCGTGCGCTGCAAAAAAATACTATAAACCTCTTAGAGGTCTTGGTCCATCATGTGGTAGCCTTTGATTGGGTACCTTTTGCTGAGCTGGCGGTCCATGCCTATTTCATGGACTGAATGACGAGCTGGCAGTGTGCGTGGGCTCGTGGGCTCGCGGGTCGACTTCGCTTCTTGGTCGGCTAGCTAGGCACGTCGGCTTGCTTGGCTGGCTTCGTGCATTTGGATGCACCGGTTGATATGACGTGGCGGCTTGAGCCATTTTCTTTTTTCTTTAATTTTAATTTTAATTTTTATATTTATTTTTTTAAAAATTTATATTAAATTCATTTTAAATCAGATTGACTTTAAATTTATTCATTATAACCCAAAAAATAAGATCTTTTTATTGGTGAATTATATTTTATTTTTATTATTTTTATTATTTTTATTTATTTTTTAATTAATAAAATATTAATTTCTTAAAAATATGTATAAATTAATCATTAATTCTTAAAAATAAATATAAATTAATTAATAAATTAATACTTTTATTGATGAATTTATGATACTTATCACACCCCCCAACTTAAGCTTTGCTTGTCTTTGAGTAAAGAAAGAATTTAGTTTAGATTAATTACCATATTTCATTAAGATCCTCCTTCACAAAAATAGTTTTAGGATTTAAGATTAAAAGTTTAGATAGTATTACTAACTAAGTATTGAGTTTTAGAAGTAAATTTCATGGTCAGATAAATCAAAAATTTCTTAGAGTTCATCTAAAGATCTTCAGCACTTGTGTTTGTGAAGTCCAACTTAGTATTTGAGTGTTAATTTAAAGAACAAATATATCTTTTTTCATCACCTATTTTGGTTAATTTTTTATACACCCCCAATAGTAAGTGCATGAATTAAGATAGCTTCCACACTATCTCTTTTTTTTTTTTTTTTCTTTTCTTTTTTTTTTTACATGCTGAGCATCCTGACCTTTTCTCCACCATTTGACATGAATCTCCACACTTGTCTTAGGTGCAGAGACTCAGTTACTAAGCTTAGGGCAATCCATATATACTATATCTTTTGCATTTTTATTTTGGGCAGGTAGATCTTTTCTTAAATTTAAGTTTTTTTAATTAGGATATATATTAATCATCAATTTTTCAGTGATAATTGAATCCTCAGTTGGCTTTATAATCAATACTTACTTTACCTCGTTAGTGTGCATGTACAATTTGAAGTGCTGATAGTCTTTAAATAACCTAAGTAGACTGCTAAAAGTCTAACCAACTAATCTACTTCCTGACTCGCTACAGTTATTAGCAAATACTTTCTAACTTTATTACTTTTTTTGATCTATTTTGATCAAAATTTTCTTTCCTAAAATATGGTTTATTCAAAAAAAAATTTTAAAATATTTTTAAAAATTTTATTATTATTATTTTTAAATTTTTATTATTTATTATTTATTTATTATTTATATATTTTTCTATCCTTCAACTTAATCGATATTATTCTCAATGAAGAAGAAAAAATAGAAGGTGTGATAAAAATTATTTGTTCAGCATGTGCCTTTAAAAATTTAAGCTCTCCCTCCAACTTTATTCAAGATGATCTAAAAAGAAAATAAATTAGATGCAAGAAAACTAAATATTGGGTTGCCTCCCAGTAAGCACTAAGTTTACCATCTTCAGTCAAACATAATGCAGCTTACCTATCCTGTATCAAAAATTGGATTTATAAATTCTAATAGTTTTAGATTGCCAATCTTAGGAAGATAATTTCTTATCATTTTATTGTTATAATCATTGTTAATTTTAGAGACATAATTTATGACCCTATTCTCAGACCCATGTTTTTCAAGAATTTTTCCTATTTGTTCTTCTAAAATACTTATGAATGGAGTTTTTGAGTTAGGAGTTAAGTTTAACGCAATGGGTACTGGAAGAATGTCTAAAGATGGATTTAATTCTGAGGGTAAATTAATATGATCTTGTTAAAATAACTCCATTGGCTTTTCATTGCATGCCACTTGATTTTTACTTGAAGAACCGACTTCTAAGGTTGAAGGGAATAGGACTATTGATTTATAGGTCTAAAGTAAATCATCTATTCCCTTCTCTCCTTTGTCAGTCTCATTTAAATTGGAATTAGCATCAGTACCGATTCCAGGCTTAGGTTCTTCTATGTGGTTAGTCTTAGTACTAACTTGTTCCTCTAAATTTTTATTTTGGCTAGCATCAGTACTAGCCTTTCTCACCTGATCTTGGTATGGGTCCATAAGAATCTCATAACTTTTAAGTTCAGAAATTACTTTGGCATTCTCAAATTGGAGATTCTTAGGTAAAACATTAGATTGATAATTTAGTCTAGGTGGTTGGTAGATAATGGATGAGTTGTTTATAGAATTTGCAATTGGTAGGCTCAGCAATTGACCTAGTTCTCTCCTCATGTTAGACTCAGCTAATTATCCAATTTGAGCTTCTAGCCTGATGATAGATTGCTGTTGAGTCAAAATTAATTGTTGAAGTTGGTTAAATCTATCATCAACTAGATTGGGTTATTGAGGAGGTGGATATGATGGCTGATTATAATGTAATGGTTGAGTGGATTGACTAGGTTGACTACTATTATAGGCATAATTTTGATATTGGAGCCTATTTTGATAGTTTTGGATATGTGAAATTTGGGTCTGAGCCTGAGCCTGTTGAGGTATCCAAAAAAAATTATGGTGGTTGCTCCAACTAGAGTTATATGAATTTAAAAATGGGTCATTAACTAGCTTGGAGTAGCCTTGAGCAGCTTGGACTTGTTCTTAGATAAAAGGTGGAAACTATGCAACAATAGGATATTCACTCACATGATGGGTTGGGCTAGCACATATTGAACAAATCTTCTGGTAATTAGAAGATTATGTGAATTGTACAGGAGATTATTGACTTAGGGTCAGGACTTGATTTAATTTCTGAGCAAGAAAGTTTACTTTATTTATCAAATTTGAATCAACCTTAAGACTAGATTCTAGATGTCTAAATTCATGGATCCTTGCCCAGGTTTGGTAGAAAGATAATGAAGCATGGTTAATTGAGTCTTCACTCAGGGTTTCAAACAAAGTATAGGCTTCATCCTTACTCTTGTTTATGAATGCACCTCCACAGGATGCATCTACCGTCTATATTGGTCTTCTAAATCCTCATAGAAAGCTTGAACTATTTGCCACTTAGATAGACCATGGTATGGACATTTTCTAATAAATTTCTTAGGTCACTCCCATGACTCATGAATTTGTTTCCCTGAAAGTTGAGCAAATCCAGCGATAGCTTCCCTCATAATGTTGGTTTGGCCTATGGGATAAATTTTTTAAAAAAAATTACTTTGTAAGTCAGCCCAAGTTTTAATTGGTCTTCCTATTATGCTAAGCCAGTACTTAGCTTTGTCTTTTAATGATAGTGAATAAAATTAGTCTAAGGGCATCCTCAATTAAATTTTGAATACTCACCATAGAGCAGATTTCTAAAAACTCATCTAGATGCTTATAAGGATCTTCATTGGTATTTTCATAGAAAGATGGGAGCATCTGGATTGTGGTCGGCTTGATCTCATAGTGAGTAGCATGAATTTCAGATAATTGGATACAAGTTGATTGATTATAGGTGGAAGGAATAAAGTATTTCTCATCTACCTAGGTGGTTCTCTAAAATTTTCAGCCATTTGGTTATTGGGTTTAATACGATTCAGTCTTTCAATTTTATAGTTGGGTTCAACTAGATCAGGTAAAGCAATTTTCTACCATGTATGTATTAGTACAATCCTAATATATAGTTCAAAAAATTTTTAGATTTTTTTAATTATTTTTTATATTTTTATTATTTTATTATTTTATTAATTTTTTTAATTTTTTAATTTTTTTATTATTTTATTTATTTAAATATTATTTTTAATTTAATTTAATTTAATTATTATTTTTAATAATTTTTTAGTTAGTTTAATTAAATTTAATTTTTAATTTAATTTAATTTAATTTTAATTTTTTTAATTTTATTTTTGAAGGGAAAAAGAAGAAAAAAGAAAGAAAAGTTCTAAAGAAGAGATCCTAAGGAGTCCTAGAGCTAAGAAGAGAGAGAAGAATTAGGCTTAATTAGGTTTGATGTTGGTTAGCAATCAAGTTGGTCAATCAATCCTGTCTAAGGGTTATCGTAGATCTAGATAGCTTCTAACTGCCAAGATCATCTTCAAGCCCTCCAAGTGTAAGATCAGCCAATCAACTGATCAGGTAAGTGTAAGATCGATGGGAGTCCCTCCGTTGCTTATCTTAGACACCAATTGTACTCGATCAAGTAAACTAACAGAACCAATTAAATAACCACCTTCCTTCGGACCAAGTCATTTCTGAACCACTTTTCTAGATATCAGTTAAATTGATTAACCCTAATCTAATCCAACTTTTAGGATTTCTTATCCTAATGAGCTCGAGTTTCTAGGGTTGATGTCTAATTGATTTTAAAATTAAAGGCTTAGGTCAATACAGGATGCTGGTTGGTTGATTGTGGGCCAAGAAAGGATGATCAAATTCTCACTTTTTCATGTTTAATTGGGTTATGCCCTTAATTTGGTTTAATATAATTATGCATAAAAAATTATCAATCAAAGAGTTCTATGCAATTTAAACTAGATGCATGCAATTAATTAAATTTTAGAAGCTTACCTTGCCTCCGACAATCACCAAAATAAAAAAATAAAACTAATATGATGCATGCTCTAAGTAGTTAAGATTTCTAATCTTATCATGAGATTTTTAATTAGATTTAAATGAATATTTTTTTTAAATTTAATTTAAAAATAAAATAAATAAATAAATAAAAAGAGAAAAGAACTAGGGTTAGGATTGATCTCACCAAACAGGATTGGAACCTTTTCTTTTCTTAATTTTTTTATTCTTTTATCTCTTTTTCTATAAAATAAATAAGAAAAGTTAGTAAGCAATATTTATAAAAATTAAAAAAAAATAAAATTAAAAATTATTTACAATTTATATACAAGAAAAATTAAAGAAATTAAAATTTTTAATATCGTGCCTTCCCTGGCAACGACGCCAAAAACTTGATAGGATCACGATACCATCATTAAAATATCATAATTATTAGTTTAATCTAACTTCTTAAAATAATTAAAAGTATGTAGATAGCAGTGAGTCAGGTCGAATCCATAGAAAAGATAGTGTTTTAGATTTGAAATCTTTGATTTTACAAAAGAAAAAGAGAGATTTTGAAAATAAAATTGATGTCCGAAATTAAAAGTAAAATTTAAATAGTGTAGAAAAATAAACTTAGTACTAGGATCTATTATTTAGATCTTAGCATCTACTTGTAATAAAAGTAAATTTGTAATAAAAATAAAGAGCATAAATTTAAATTGCATAAAAAGAAATTTTGTATTAAAAATTAAAATTTAATTACATAAATTAAAAAGATAGGAAAAGAAAGAAAATAAAAATTAGAAGTAGGTTGATCTTGATCTTGGATCGGTGTTGGTGGAAAGATGGTGTAGAAGCCCAGCCCTTTCTCTCGGTACCAGTTGCCTCGAAGTAGCTGTTAACCAAAAGCCTAGCTCTACCCTGTACCAAAGCTTCTCCTAGATCAGATGCTTAACCTTTGGGGCTCTGGGATCTTTTTATAACTGCTGGAGGGTTGGAGACTTTATTATCAGGCAATGTGGGACTAAACAGGAGTATAGATTCGTATTTGTTGAAGAAAATAGCAGAAAATTGTTGGATCAAAGGTCTTATGAAGTCTTTCCATGTTCTGGTCGTTAGATGGTGATCCAAGGCTTCAAAAAATACCAAATCGAGTCAAAAATATTTTGATTGTTGATCATGCATTGATGGAGGAAATTAGGCCATTGATCATGCAATGGATGTCTTGATCACCATTGGGAGCTCCGTGGACCGTCAGATCTGAGTTTGGAGCAAGCACTGTCGTCCGACTGCATAGATGAGCTTGATGAAGTTTGAATTGAACCTGAAACCAACCACCACCATCCGAACTTGACCGCAAGCAACCGCAGCCATCCGATCATGCACTTACTGTTGCCATGGACAGCATGGACTGATCGTACCGCACACTGCAACTAATCAGCACATGCATTTTGATTAGTGAAATGACAAAAATGCCCCATGCATCGTGACAAAATACTGTAAACCTCTTAGAGGTCTTGGTCCACCACATGGCAGCCTCTGACTGGGTACCTTTTGCTGAGCTGGCGGTTCATGCCTATTTCGTGTACCGAATGACGGGCTAGCGATGTGCATGGGATCGTGGGCTGGCTTCACTTCTGGGCTGGCTTGCTTAGCTGGTTTGGTGCCTTTGGATGCGCCAGTTGATATGGCACGACGGCTTGAGCCGACTGAGCCATTTTTTTTCTTTAATTTTTATTTTTATTTTTATTTTTTATTTCTTTGAAAATTTATATTAAATTCATTTTAAATTGGATTGATTTCAAATTTATTTTATTATAACCAAAAAATGAGATCATTTTATTGGTGAATTATATTTTATTTTCTTATTTTTCTTATTTTTTACTTATTTTTTAATTAATAAAAATATTAATTTCTTAAAAATATGTATAAATTAACCATTAATTCTTAAAAATAAATATAAATTAATTGATAAATTAATTTTTTTATTGATAAATTTATGATAGTTATCATGTACTATGGCTGACGTCTGATCTTCCATCTTCATATTTTTAAAACTTCTTCACCTTCAAGTATCATCTGACTGCCAAAGATTGGTGATACGTATCTTTCTAGTTCGACAAGAAGGGGTTACTCAAGGGTGGCCCTTCTTTCATTCATAACTGAAAGAAGAAGCTTTTCTTTATCTCGTATGCTTCTTTAGAGCTAGGACTTTCTTCTTGGGGAGAGATTTGGGATTCCATTCGTCAAGCTCCCGAACTTGAGAAAGAAGATCGGGATTCGATCGATAAACTAAAGAACTACCGAGCTCCTTCAATCTCTAGGCTGCTAGATTATCAGACCTTATTCAACTTCAGTCTTGGTCATCTTAACTTGGCAGGAAGTTCTTTAGGGCTTGCCAATTATGTATGGTCTTCTTTCTTTTTTTGATTTAGGTTTTTTTCTTCTATAGAAATGACTCCTAAGGAATGAAATCACCTGATCGTGGGGATTAAATCTCTTAAGAGGAAGGGTAGCTCCATCAGGGAACATCGAAAAAGACTCACACTAACGAGCCATTCTCAGTCATGCCGATCCAGGCAGCATCCATCCCAGAGGCCAATGTGGCAGCACCAATTTTGACCCTACTCCAAGTGGATGTGGCCCTCGCACCTCTCGAATAGCGGGAGGCCATCGAGAAGAAGAAGAAGAAGAAGGATGCTATTAGAAAAAGGATAAGGAGGATGGCCGAAAATTCGAGTGGTGAGGGCTCTGGTCAGGAGCGAGCTTCTTTGGATGATTGAGAGGTCATCCAATCCCTAATGAGGGGCAGCATCCTCTCGCATATTGTAGATAAAATAGTTGGGAAGGAGGATGCTGAAAGGTTTGACGAGTCATTCACTGCCTTCCTCGAGGTAATTAATACCTTCGAACTTGATCGAATGTGGGATGCACTCCCGGAGCTCTGACTTTAATTTTCTTCTGTCCTATAGCTGGGGCATTACTTGTTTGCCCATTTGAAGGTGGCCGATCTCCGTCAAGTCGAGTTCTCCAAGGTCCTTCGTGAGGCTCAGGCAGAGGCAGAAAGGGTTCAGGCTGAGGTCAAACATTTGAAGATGACCTCAGAGGAATAAACTGTGAAAGCTGATCACCTTCGAGAGGCATTGAGGAGAGAAGAGGAGGTTTCTGCGGAGCTGAGGATGGCCTTGACTCTCTTGGAGGATAAAAGGAAGAAGGCTAAAGAGGAGGTCAGCACCAAGAAGGAGAGGGCTATTGAAGCCTTCAAGTCCTCCAAAGCAATGGAAGACATCAAGATTGCCTTCGCTCAGGAGGCTTTTCTAGAGGGATTTGAGATCTGCATAGGGAGGGTTGCAAAGAACTTCCCAGAGGTAGATCTCAACTTTTTGACAGACAAGCCTAGCGAAGAGGCTAGCCCTTCTAATGCTAAGGCTACCTCTCCTATTACTGAACCCGCCTTTGAAGCTCCAGGACCTACAGCCAAGCTTGAGGCTGCAAGGAATGCACCAACCTCACCTACCGTTGAACTGACCAAGGTCGAAAATCTCTGATTACTTGTACTTTTCTTTCTTTTCTTTTTGGTGTACTCAAACATTTTAAGAAATGAAAATGAACTTTCTTTTTTTTATGCTTATGTCATGGCAAATGTCATTCAGAATCCTTCTAGCAATCACAGTCGAGGCCAATCATCTCCAAATGATGCCAAGCCACTGTCTCAAGGCATCCCTCTAAAACCCATAATCAAAAGTTTAAAGATGGAGGTTCATCACCTAAAGAAAAAGTTGAAGAAGATGGAAGATGAACTTTAGAGATTCAAAAAAAATGCTTCAGAGGCAATAATTGAGATCACTCGTCTCCGCAAGTTACACATGAAAGACTCCATGAGCTTTAACATCAAGAAGGATAACTTCAAGAAAGAGTTGGCCAAACTTAAGAAGCACTAGCAATAAGTCCTAGGCATTAACTATGAAGGTCGACTCTCTCAAAGTTGATCTCAAGGTGGTGAAAGAGAAGATTCAACTGTTGGAAGGGAGTTCGCTATGGTCCTTTGATAAAGTCCGATATGAGTGGGATTGGTCTTAGAGGTTCTCTGCGCTCCAGAAATAGCTACTTGATGCTGAGTTTGCCTACAATAGCTATCGATTGGGCTGGTGTTAGAGGATATCTGAGCTTGAGCACCAGCTCCAAATGGCCAATAGAGAGATGGCCCAACTTCGGTAGTGGTTCATCGATAGTCATCAATCCAGTACAAATAGGGAGTTGGAGGAGATCGCCTTCTTGAAGAGGTTTGTAGGCAAACTTTTTGAATCAGTCGGGGTTGAAAAAGCTGAAGTTCAGTGATTGAAGCTTCAATTGGTTTGTGAACAACAAGCTGTCAAGAATGCCGAGGCTGAGTTGAAAGTTTTGAGGAGAAGGTTGCGTGAATCTGAAGAGAACTATCGAAAGGCTGATAGGATGTTCCTTGATAACTTGATAAGGAGAAAGGAAATCGAGGAGGAGGTTGCCAGCCTGAAGGAGTCCTTGGTGATGGCTAGCAACTCGAAGTCTGAGGAGTCAGATCCCTCGTAGAGCTTTGGCCTTTTCTTTCTTACTTTTGTAACAGGTCTTATAGACCTTTATTTTTGCTTGTAATGAACTTAGTATTTGCATTAAAATGGTACCCCTTTTGTTATTATCTTATACAAATTTGATGCTGGTTGATGTCTACTTTCTTCATCTCATTTTTCTTTGCTTTGTTTTCTAATGAGATACTTGTTATGAATGCCAAGCTGGGGTCCCTTCCATGAACTTGGGCAGGGCTCCCCCATTTGTTTTTGACATAGCCGTAGGGGGGATACATATAAGGGTTGCTGGTATGATTTTTTTCTTTCCTTCATTTTATATTAATGAGGCCTTGGCCTTCCTCGTGTTAGGATGAGGTTCTCTTCTATTCCTTGCATGATCGAATATGTTAGGGCCATTGATAAGACCTCTCTTTTTATCTCATCTCAGATTAACGAGACCTTCGACTTTGCTCATGTTAGGATGAGGTTCTCCTCCTATTTTTATCATGGCCGTAGGGATACATTAGGGCTGCTGGAAGGGCTTCTCCTCTCATCTCGTCTTAGATTAATGAGGCCTTCAACTTTGCTCTTGTCAGGATGAGGTTCTCCTCCTATTCCTGACATGACTATAGGGGCACATTAGGGTCGTTGTCAGGATCTCTCTCCTCATCTCATTTTAAGTTAATGAGGCATTCGACTTTGCTCTTGTCAGGATGAGGTTCTTCTTCTATTCTTGACATGGCTGTAGGGGCACATTAGGGCTGTTGTCAGGGCCTCTCCTCTCATCTCATCTTAAGTTAACGAGGCCTTCGACTTTGCTCATGTTAAGATGAGGTTCTCCTTCTATTTTTGACATGGCTGTAGGGACACATTAGGGCCGTTGTCAGAGCCTATCCCCTCGCATCATCTTAAGTTAACAAGATCTTCGCCTTTGCTCATATTAGGATGAGGTCCTTCTTTTTCTAACATGGCTGCGCTCGTTGCATGGTCAAGTTCGGGAGGTAACCCTCCGTCATTATAGATGTACAATAAAGATTAGGGTGTTAAAGTAGGAAAATTTCATTGCAACCAAATCATTGGTAATACATCCATAGATTTTCTAAATTTCATGGTCGGGGTAGATCTGCTTCTCCTAGCTCCCTCAAATAGTATGTTCTAGGCTGGATGACTTTCTTGATTTTGTAAGGTCCTTCTCAATTTGGGGCGAGCTTCCCTTGGTTCTAGGGTTAAGAAATAGCTGCTTATTGAAGCACCAAATCTCCCACTCTGAACACTTTATTCTTAACTCTGGAGTTGCAGTATCAGGCCATCCTTTATCTATAAGTAGCTATCTGAACTTGGACTTCTTCTCATTTTTCCTCCAACAGGTCAAGGATAGCTCTGAGGTCCTACGAATTGCGTTGCTCATTGAAGGCCACAATCCATGCTGATGAAAGTTTAAGCTCGATTAGAACGATCGCCTTTATTCCGAAGGCCAAGGCAAATGATGTTTCCCCAGTCGATAATCTTTGGGTAGTTCGATATGCTCAGAGGATAAGGTAGAGTTCATCCATCCAAGTCCCCCTACTTTTTCAAGTCTCGTCTTAATGCCCTGCAATAAGGTCCTGTTGGTCACTTCTACTTTACTATTTACTTGCGGATGGGCTACCGATGTAAAATTATGAAAGATATTTAAGTCTTCACTGAACTCCACAAACTTTGTCCCAGTGAACTGCCATCCATTATCTATTATAATGAGGTAGACCAAATCTGCAAACAATTGTCTTTCAGAAGTCCTGCACCTTGGCTTCGGTGATTTTTGCTAGGGGTTTGGCCTCGACCCATTTGGTGAAGTAGTCGATCGCAACTAAGAGAAACTTTCGTTGTCCAGATGCCGTCGGAAAGGGTCCTAGTATATCCATCTCTCATTGTATAAATGGCCAAGGTGCGCTTAGTTGGGTAAGCTCAAAGGCCGACTACCTTTGTATACTCACATTTCTTTGGCAGCGATCGATCTTCTAACATGCTCAATACAATTGTGGTGCAGGATTAGTCAGTAGTAACCTTATCGAAGTAGCTTGTGAGAAAGGGACCTGGCACCTTGATGGCTCCCATAAATTTCTTCATGCACTTCCCATAATGCAAAATCAGTTTTGGAAGGTCAGAGATACTTTAGAAGAGGCAGGAAGTACGATCTTTTGTACAGTTTGCCTTTATAGAGGACATACCAGGAAGCCTAGTTTCTCAGCTTTCGAGCTTTCTTTGGATCATAGGAGAGTGTCCCATCTTTGAGATAAGCAATCAATGGATCAATCCAATAAGGCTCATGGTCGATCTGCATTGTAACTTGCGGTTCTTCCGTACTTGGGCATTTCAATACTTCAAAGTAAACTTCTTTGGAAAGCTCGTTGAGGGTGAGTGTGGCCAGCATGGATAGGAGGTTGGCCCTGGTATTTTCCATCCTTGGAATTTGCTAAATGCTGAAGCTATTGAAGGCTGAGGTTAGGCTCTTTACTTTCTCAAGATACTTTATCATACTTTCTTCCCAAGCTTCATAACTATCATTGACTTGTCCCACCACCAACTGTGAGTCACTATAAGCTTGGAGCCGATCTACCTCTAGTTCTTTTGCTATCTTCAGTCCTACTATCAGAGCTTCATATTCTGCCTCATTGTTTGTTGCAGAAAATTGAAAGCGTAGTACATACTCAGCGATGACCCCTTCGGGATTGATCAGGATCAGTCCAGCACCTGCACTGAAAGCATTGGAAGAGCCATCCACATACAAGGCCTAGAAGCCTTTGAGAATATTTGCTCTTTCTTCATGGGAGCTCGATTGTAACCATGGAATGCTGGCCTCATTCTGCTTAGGTTCGGCCTCATATGAAATCATGCATTTGACTACAAAATTGGCTAGTATCTGAGCTTTGATTGACGGCTGAGGTTGATAGTTGATGTCTAACTTCGTCAGCTCAATAGCCCATTTTGCTACTCTTTCAGATGCATCTATTCGATGAAGAACTGCTTTGATTGATTGGTCGGTGAGGAGTGTTATGGTATGCCCCTAGAAGTAGGGCCAAAATCTCCTAGCTGCAATCAAAAGAGCGTAAGTCAATTTTTTCAATTTAGTGTACCTAGTCTCCGCATCTCTCAAGACTTAGCTCATGTAGTAGATCGACCATTGCATTTTTATCTCTTTCTTGATCAAGACCGCCGCTAGTGCTGCAGGAGAGACCGCTAGGTACAAAAATAATTCTTCTCCAGGCTCAAGCTTTGCTAATAGTGGAGGCGAACCGAGGTAGCTCTTGAGTTCTTCGAATGCCTGTTGGTACTCTACCATCCAGTAAAAGTTCTTCGATTGTTTGAGGACCTGGAACAAGGGCATACATCGCTTGACCAACTTTGAGACAAAGCAATTCAAGGATGCCACCTTTTTAGTCAGCCGCTAAACTTCTTTTATTAATTTTGGGGTGATCATGTTCTAGATGGCTCAGATCTTCTCCGGATTAGCTTCGATCCCCCATCTTGAGATCATGAATCTCAAGAATTTCCCTGAGGTCACTTCGAAGGCACATTTAGTTGGGTTCAGCTTCATCTTGTATCTTCAAAGGATGTTGAAGGTCTCTTCAAGGTCGACATTGTGATTGGATGAGGTCTGACTCTTGACAAGCATATCATTCACGTAGACTTCCATGTTGCAGCCGATCTGCTCTTTGAAGATCATATTGACCAGGTGTTGATAGGTTGCACCTATATTTTTAAGCTCGAAGGGCATAATTCTATAACAATAAAGACCACGGTTAGTGATAAAAGTAGTTTTCTCCTCATCCTCTGGTGCCATCTGGATTTGATTATAGTCAGAGAAGGCATCCATAAAGATGAGGAGCTCATGGCCCGAGGTTGCATCCACTAGTTGATCAATTCTAGGCAAGGGGTAGCTATCCTTTGGGTAGGCCTTGTTCAGCTTCTTGAAGTCGATACATATTCTCCATTTGCTGTTGGCCTTCTTGATCAGAACCACATTAGAAATCCAACTTGGATAGTGGACTTCTCGGATGAATCTGGCTTTGAGGAGTTTATCCACTTCTTCCACTATCGTCTTCTACCTTTTTGGTGAATAGCCCTAAATTTTTTCTTTAACCGGCCTATATTTGGGATCAATAGGTAGCCGATGTTCCATGACCTTGGCATCAATCCCTGGCATATCTACTGGGACCCAAGCAAAGATGTCGATATTCTTTCATAGGAGGGTGATGAGCTACTCCCGAACTTCCTCCCCTAAGTTAAAGCTGACCTGCACCATGTGTTCTGTATTCCCATCGTTTAGGGGGATGGCCACGAGATCCTCCATGGGTTCACCCTAGTCCTCAATAAGATCATCACGGACATCCAGCCCATCAACTAGGCAAGGGTTGGGATGGCCACCCTTTTGTAAGGCGATGAAGTAATAGTGCTTGGCCAAAGCTTGATCTCTCTTGATCTTCCCGATTCTATAGCTTGTCAAAAACATTAGTTTCAAATAGTAGGTTGACACCACAACCCTTAGTGCATTTAGACTAGGTCGATCGAGAATTGCATTGTAGGTTGATGGAGCTTTCACAACCAAAAAGTTGACCTATGCTTTGGCTTTCTTTGGGTATTGTCCTAAAGCCATGGTCAGTGTTATTATTCCTTCAACTAGTATAGCATCTTCAGTGAAGCCCACCAATGGGGAGTTCATAAGTCCCAGGTCATCATTGGGTATAGACATTTTAGAAAAAGCATCGTAAAACAAAACATTAGTAGAGCTTTTATTATCTATTAGAATGCGACATACATCATAATCAGCAATATTTAAAAAATTACAACCACATCATTGAGCGAAAACTGAACTCCTTGGGCATCCTCATTGGTGAAAGCTATGGGCTCCTCAGTTCTCCATCTTTTCACAAGCTCTACCAATCCACTAGCCTCCCCTCACCGAAGTCCCCTAGAGATGGTGTTGATGATGCCAAGCGGGGGTCGATCTTCTTGTTGCTCCTCCCTCCTTGGTGGCTATGGCTGCGGCAATGCCCTTGGCCAATCTTTCCATCCTTCAAGCCGATATTGTAGGAATCGGCCAAGCTTGCCTCACTTGATGAGCTCCTTGATCTCATCTTGGAGTTGAATGCATTCCTCAATATCGTGACCATGGTCATGATGGTAGAGGCAGTATTTAGGATTGGACTTGCCAGGATGAGTGTGCATCCTCTCCGACCTCGGTAGTTGCTTCTTGATTTCCATCAGCACTTGGATTTTTGGAGCATTAAGGGGAGCAAAGTTATAGAACCTTTTGACAGGGGAGCCCTATCGTGCCCTTTTGTCCAGGCTTCTTTGCCTTCGAGTTCAAGGAGGAGTTCGGGCTCGCTTGCACTCAGAAGGAGTTCAGGAGCACGACCAAGCTTCACTCGACTTTTCATTAGTAGCAGGCATACTTGATTCACCCGCTCGCCGCTCCTTAGTGGCTTCACTATCCTTGGCCTTGATGGCCTCTTTTGCTTGAGCATACCCTTCAGCTTGAGCCAGCATATCAGCAAAATCCTTGGGGTACTTCTTTTCTAGGGAGAACAGTCGATCATTCTTTTGAAGTTCATCCTTCAGTGCGGCCATTGCCATAAATTAATCCAAATTTTGGACCTCCAGTGCAGCGACATTGAAACGGGTGACATAGGCCTGTATGAATTTTTCCTCCTTCTGCTTGATGTTAATGAGGGAGTCCGAGCCTCATCGAGGATGTCAACTACTAACAAAATAAGCTATAAACTGATAGCTCATCTGATCGAAAGAAAAGATAGTACCTAGCTTGAGGGTCGAGTACCAGTTCCTTGCTGCTCCCTTCAGGATTGATGAAAAAGTTATTAGGAATGTGCGCTCTTCCTACACGGATCGGCATGGCTATCGATGATTAGCTAAGCAACAAGAAAGTACTTCTCAGAGATTAATGCAAAAGCATGATCAAACAATTCAAGGAATAGAGAAGAAGAGAGGAAGAGATTTCCAAGAGAAAAGAGCTTTTATTCAGTATATTTTAGCCTTATTACAACCTTAACCTGCTTCTAGTATATATAATTTATAAAGGGTCAAGCCCAAGCTCATAGAAAAACTCTCCAAATCCAAACAACCCATGTACACAAAATAATAACCTAAGAAAATTGAGCCGACCCAGTTTCAGACTAAGTCGACTAACCTACAACTTGATCGGCTTAGTCCGAGACTGAGCCGAGATTGAGCTGACTCAGTATCATGCCAACAGCCTGAAAATACTGCTTTCTGTCTAGATTTTTCTCTGAGACCTAGCCGACTCAGTCCTGAGCCGGTCCAGTTCCCAACTTAGCTGGCTCAGTCTCAGGGTGAGCCAGTCCAATTTTTGAACTTTACTAGGAGAGCTGATTTGTCTTTCAGCTCGCTCCCATCTTTCCATGACCTATCTTCTCATATTTTCAAGACTTGAGAGTGCTACTTCTGAGCTTACATTCTCCATCTTGGTGCTTTCAAGTCCTTGTGAACTCATCTCTTCTTAACAGACCCATCCGTGCCACACATCTCTGAAAGCTGTCTCTAGGGAGTACCTTCATGAGTGCATCAAACTGATTCTCCTTGGTATGGACCTTCATCAGTTCCACTTCATCTTCCTCCATCAGCTTTCTGATTCTGTGGTACTTCACATCTATATGCTTTGGGCGTGCATGATAGACTGGGTTCTGTGCCAATAATAGAGCACTCTGACTATCATTGAATAGTGTAACCTTGCTTTGCTCCACTCCCAACTCATCAATCAGCCTCCTAAGCCAAAGAGCTTCCTTTGCAATCTTTGTTATCCTAATGTACTCAGCCTCCATGGTAGATAAGGCCATGATTGGCTGAAGGATTGATTTCCAAGACACCGGTCCATCATATATGTAGAAGAGGTATCCAGTAGTAGACCTTCTTGTATTAAGATCACTAGCATAATTTGCATCAACAAACCCTTCCAGAGGATTTGAACCTTCACACATCTTCTCAGATTATTTTTCAAATCCTCCCTGCTGCCCACCAAATACCAAACCATAATCCCTTGTTCCTTATAGATATCTCAATATCCATTTCAATGCTTTCCAGTGTTCCTTCCCAAGATTAGCCATGTATCTACTAATCGTGCTTACTACATGTGCTATATCTGGTCTACAACACACCATAGTGTACATCACACTACCTACAGCATTTGTATAAGGAACTCATTCTATGTACTCTCTCTTCTCTTCTGATTGAGGGCTTTGTAACTTGGAGAGAGACATATGGCTCGGTAATGGCGTCTCTATAGGTTTGGCCTTCTCCATCCTAAACCTCTTTAGAATCTTCTGGATATACTTTTTTTATGATAAATGGAGCACTCCTTTGCATCTATCTCTGCAAATCTCCATTCCAAGGATTTTCTCAGCTGGATCCAAACCCTTCATCTCAAACTCAGATGATAATGCCCTTTTCAATCTTTTCACAACATCCATACTTCTACTGGCTATGAGCATATCATCTACATACAATAATAAGTATAGGACATCCTCTTCATCTACATCCTTGACATAGACACAACAATCATATTCACATCTGCTAAAACCCAGGCTCAAGATGAAGCTATCAAACCTTTGGTACCATTGACGAGGGGATTGTTTCAAGCCATACAAAGACTTTCTAAGTAAACACACCTTTTCTTCCTATCACATCTTCTTGAAACCATCTGGCTGCTTCATGAAGATTCTTTCCTCCGAAGTTCCATGAAGGAAGGTCGTCTTCACATCCATCTATTTCAATTTCATGTTATGCTGTGCCACCAGTGACAACAAAACTCGAATAGATGTATGACGTACCATAGAAAAGAAAATTTTTATGTAGTCAATTCCTTTTCTTTGCGACTATCCTTTTGCTACCAGTCTTGCTTTGTATATGACTTCACCTTATTTTGAAGGTGCTTCTTTCTTTGTGAACATCCACTTTGAGCCAATAGGTTGAGCACCCTCTGTTTGATCCATCAACTATCATGTCTAATTCTTCTCAAGTGTTTTCATCTCCTCCATCATGGTCTGTATCCATGAATCATGATCCTCACTCTCCATGGCCTCTACATAATTCTCTAGATCTTCATTAGTAGTGATGAGTGCATAGGAGATAACCTTATCAATGCCATATCTGACCGGCCTCCTAATAGTATGCTGGGGCTTATGCAAAGCCACTTCCACTAGCACATCTCTGCCTAATATCTGTGACTGCTCCTGCACATCTGTCTGAACTGCCGACCCTCTATGCTGATTTTCAATCTGAGATAATACTTTTCTGCCTAGCTCCACCTCAATATAAATACTCCTATAAGTGGATGTAACCTGCATGCCATCATTCTTTGATTGGCCACCGCTGTTCTCCTTTATTTCCCTAATTTCATCTATCCCAGACATCCTCAAGATGCTCTTCTCATCAAAGATAACGTTCCTGCTGATCACTGACTTCTGTGCTTGAAAGTCCCACAGTAGGTATCCTTTGACTCATTGTGGATATCCTATGAATGTCATCTTTTGAGATTTTGGATCTAATTTGCTCCTCTCGATTGCCTCCATATGTGCATAGACTGTGCAATCAAAGACTTTCAAGTGGCCAAGCTCCACCTTTTTTCCACTCCAGACCTTCTTTGGAATGCCTCCATTCAGCTTATAATGAGGGGACCTGCTCACAAGAAAATAAGAAAAAGTTAGAGCATCATCCTAAATGAACTTTGGGAGTGATGTCTGTAGCCTTAAACTCCATGCCTTCTTGATCAATGTCTGGTTCATTCTCTCCATGACACCATTCTGTTGGAGAGTCATTTTCAACGTGTAATGGCATTTGATGCCATTTTCCTCACAGTACCTCCTGAACTCCAGGTTAGTATACTCCCCTCCATTATCCAACCTTAAACACTTCACCTGTCTTTTTGACTCCTCTACTTCAGCTCTTTAGGATCTGAATCAGACAAACATCTCTGATTTTTCTCTGATCAGATAAACCCACACCTTCCTTGAAAAATCATCAATGAAAGTGACAAAATATTTTACCCCACCTCTAGCTGATATAGGAGCTGGTCCCCACACATCCGAGTGTACTAAATCCAGCACTCCCTCACTATGCTTGGTACTTCTGGCAAACTTCATCCTATGCTGTTTGCCAAAGATGCACAGCTCATAAAGATTTGTGCCCTCCTTCAAAACTGGGATCATACCTCTTCTGCTTTGTTCAATGAGCCTACAATCACTCATATAACCTATCTGATAGTACTATAGCTGATATAAAATCTACTCCTCCTATGATGCTGCTAGCACCTCTGCACTATCATTTACCATTGAGCCTTCCATTCTATAAAGATTGTTGCTCAGTCTTCTACGCCTTATTGCCACCAAAGCTCTCTTAAAAATTTTTAGACATCCACTCTCAGTCTGGCTACTAAAAGCATAATCCTGCTCCTCCAAGTAGCCTAAAGAAATCAAATTCTTTTCAACTCTGGTACATGCCTGACATTTGATAATGTATGGATGATCCCATCATATATCTTCACCCTGATAGAGCCAATTATAGTTACTTTGCATGGATGATCATCTCCAAGGCTGACACTTCCACCATTGGTCTTCTGGTAGGTAGCAAACCACTCCCGATGAGAAGTATAGTGGTGCGAGCATGCTAAATCCAATATCCACATAGTATCACACTTTATGGATTCATCTGATATAACTAGCAGGTCTTCTCCACTGCTTACAGAAGCTGTATCATCTTTCTTACTAGTCTTTCCTTTTTTTGATCTCAAAAGGGGACAATCTCTCCTCAGGTGTCTAGGCTGATGACATTTATAATATTTCAATGTCATCTTCCTCCGATCGTGAGACTTTGACCTGTCCTTGAATTTTTCTCTTGTCTTCTTCTTTGATCTTTCCTATCTTTCATTCATAGCCAAGATCTCAGACATAGGGCCTCCCTTGCAGATATTTTTTCTTTGCTCATTTGATTTGAGCACACCAACAATCTCTTCATAGTTTAGGATCTCATTTCCATAAATTAAAGTTGTTATGAGACCATCATACGAACCTGAAAGAGAACATAATAGCAGCAATACCCAATCCTCCTCGTCAATCTTAAGATCCAAACTCATCACCTTAGAACACACCTGATTGAATCTTTGGATATGTGCAACAAGATCTCCATCTTCGAGCATCCTCAGACTATATAGTTATTTTTTCAACCATAGTTTATGTTAGATATATGTGCCCTAGAAGCCAGAATTGGCTGACACTTGTAATACACTTCTAGGGGCAAAATTATAATTTTGACTATAATTAATGAAATGGGTTATTTTCTATCACATATGTGTATTTAGTGTCTGTGATACATCCTTTGAGTTAATGGTAATGATAAATTCATATTTTTAAGAGTTGAAAATTTAAGACATGAATAATCATTATTAACTCATAAACAGCTCCCGACCATAGGATCATCACGAGGATGGTGATTGATCCGAAAGGTTGGTGTACGATCGCTTCTCTTTAGTAGATGAGTCTTGAGTCTACGGTGTGGAGACACCGGAGCGAGAGTACAGGTACTCGTTAGAGAACGAGGGCACTGAGCGTGACCACCTCGAGTAGTCATTAGGAAGTCTACCTTCTCGTCAATGACTGACTCGATGCTGCAGTAGTGTGTCTGGTTCTTTGACCTGAGATGGATCGGCAGTTCACCTTGAGGGTGTTATAGTTTGACTACACCATTACTCGGTCTCCTAGCCATATGGAACCCTGAGGTGTATGTTGGCTATAGCATGTTCATTGTAGGAACTGGATTGCATCAAGATGGGATCTATCTACCTCGGTGGTAGAGGAGCAGCCCTATGATGATCATGAGAATCAAGTCCAGAAATCCATGGCCATGGTAGAGTGAAATAATAGAAAGAGTTTCTATTTAGATTTTCACATTGGACTCGAATCGAATGATTACATCATATGACAGAGACTAGGGTTTGACGAGTTCACCTTAACCCTAATCTGATCGGGGCTCAAGATAGAAGAACTGAATCACACAGGTAGCTGCACCAAGAGGTTCGCATTCAGCTCTGATGGGTTGCCACCATATACTGCTAGGTGTCACTGGTGGATTTTGGGAGCAATTAGAATGATTTAGATGATCGATCATTCTAGCTGTTCGAATCAGAAGAGTTCTGATCCATCAAAAGGAGTTTCGATGATGTCTATGATAGAGATCATGACATATCCCATTACCATACAGAACTGAACCTAACTGGATCACACAAACAAGGGTTTGAATCTGGTGATCATCAATTGAACTCATCTAGTTCAATTGATCTGAATAAGATTCAATTAGGTTCAAGGAAATCGTGCTAGCACTCGATTGAACCTAACGTTCTTCTTTTACTATCATAAATAAGTTGTCCTGACTGAGCCAAAGGAGTTTGTGCTCAATTAGAGGTCTTCATATGGTCTGACTGGAGGTTGTCCAAGTCAGAATAGGTTGTCTTATTTGTAAGACATTACCTGCCATTTTTGGTCACCTGCCATTTCTTGTTCTTTGACTTTGGTCAAAAGTCTACCTTTGACTGGTCAAACGTTGACCATTGACCCTTTGACTTTTGACCACATGTCATGCACCTATTGGAGAGCTGGTGGGGGCTTGTCCCCCTGCCAGAACCTGGCAAGGAGAAGGGCGCACGCCAAGGGTGGCGTGAGCCCAAGTAGGAGGCGCCTAGGAGTCCTTGTTGGACAAGGACTCCACCTCCCTTTAGGATTCCAATTAGAGTTCTACTAAGAATCCAGTTTGACTGGTCTTAGGCGCCCTCTAAGGAGGAATCCAGGGGTCTCTATTCCAACCAATCAGATTTAGATTTGATTTCACAAAGGGTTGTGATTGGTTGAGAGGAAGAGGAGTTGGATCACAAGAGGTCTATAAATAAGACCCTGCGCCCAACCCTAATTCCAAGTGAAAAATGAATTCAATAGAGATTTCCCACGTCCAAGGCTGCCTCTCCCCTCCTTCTCCACGCCATACTCTCTTCTCCTCTTGCTCTCCACGTCCAAAAGGTGTTTTGGACTTAGTTTGGTGCGATTCAGATCAAGGAAAGGCGATCAAAAGCAAGAAGGCTGCGCTGCTGCAAAAGGACGACTGCAGATCTTCAAAAGAGTTTTGAAGATCCTCCAGATCAGATCCAGATCTAATTTTTGGAGGTGTGATAGAGAAGAAGAGGTTCTCTAGATCCAACCCGAGTGGATACCGGTAGAGGCCAGGCGCTTGCGTGGCTAAGATCCAGAACCTTCCGCTGCAATCAGGATCATCTACAGGGTAATAGGATTACCCAAATCAGGTAAATTGAATTTGATTTAATTTATCTTCTTTTATTTTATTTATTAAAATAATAAGAATCAGATCTAAAATATATCAAGATCTGATTAAGGTCAAGAGAAAAATTTTTGAAATATATCTCTTGATCTAATCAGATCTGGACGAACCTGGACCGGGAAATCAGGATTTCCCTTCAACTGGTATCAGAGCCATGGTTCTAAAATTGTTTAGATCTGATTTTAATTTTATTTTAATTAAAAATAATGTGATTTTAGATGTCACATGAGATGTGATCAGATCTGAAATCAGAAAAATTAAAATTAAATGATTTGGATCTAAGAACTTGAAGATATGCATGACTAGTTCTAGAATAGAATAGTTCTATAGAATAGTTTTGCATGTCTTTGATTTAATATGATTAAATCATATTTTAGATCTTCTTATTTACTATTTTCTGATATTATAAGTGTTATAATAATATCTGATAAACAGCAAATAAAAATTATTTAATTTTAAATATCATATGAGATATGATAGATGCATGACTAGACTAGTTGTAGAATAGTTCTACATAATTATCTAGATTAGAATTTATTTTGATTAGATCAATTTAAATCTAATTTTTCAGATTATTATGTGATAATTTAGATCTGAAAACATGCATGAATTGATACATGAGATGTATGCAAAATATGCCTTGATTAGATCTACTTTATATATGAGATATATGATATAGATCTGATATTGTTTTGTAGTATTGAATGTTCCTGATTAAGGCGTTCCTCTTGGCCGTCCGGTCATAAGAACGAAGAAGGGTTTAAAGGCCCTCTCTTCCCATTCGATGGGGTGTTCTTATGACGTGTAGGGGTGCTGCGTGTTCGTCCTTAATCAGAAATCCCAAAACTTACTTTCTGCAAAACCCTAGATCCTGAAACCCTAGGATTTATTATGCATATTTTGTTTATGAACCCAACTTAATTAAGAATTAAGTTTATGGAATATCAATTAGGTCTAAAATTGAGAATTTCAGATCTAAGACATATTCATAATACTGGGTTCGGGCTTGGGTAGCTCAATTAGGTCTAAGCGGTTGATCAAACCGAATCAAGAGTTGGTTAGATGGGATCAACAATGCTTAAATTGACCAGCCTAATAGGATTAAGTCTGGGTCAAGATCGAGTCACGATCAAGCAAGACCTAATTAGGCTCAGAGGTTAGAGTCTGGATTGTAGGCTAACCCAATTGGTTCTGACTCAACAATTTGGTGTCTAAGGTAAGTTTGGCACAGACGACCGACTAGTTTTTAATTGGAAGCTACTCGACCTGAATGCATTCTTGTGCGAGTTAACGGCATATTCCTTCCACCGGTCTCACTTACCTGGCCATATCTGTTGACACAGTTCTGATCTGAGGTGGTCAATAATCCGAGCTGACCCATGCCACTAGGTTAGTCATAATTGTTATGACTAAGCCAAGTCTAGTTTAATGAGACCTGAATCAATTCTCCCTAAGAAAAGATTAAGTCCGAGGTCTTCCACCATTGTAGACGTGCGGGCCCTTCCCGGGGTTGATTGTTCTCGGCTGGATACAGTGGCTCAGTTGCACCGAAAAGACGCAACCATGTCTATTAGGCATTGGATGCTATGGGCTGGAGGATGAGTTGGGCTCAATATTCCGGATACGGTGAGAGACCCAATTAGGAACCCAGTCTATGCAAATGGTGGGTCTGACTTAACTAAGGAGTGGATCAATATTTCGGATACGGTGAGATTCATGAATTAGAGACCAAGTTTGGGTGCACCATGATTAGAGAATCATTGAACAAGAGTTGTTCACTCATTGGCTAACCCATCACCAATAACTGTTAGGTGAGGTGATGAGTCAGTTGGTGAGACCGCACCACCCACTAGAAATCATCAATCGCGGAGATTTTCGCATCTCTGCAGAGGGAGTGTAGGGATCCAAAAAAATAGTGGGAGCTAATTTGTTTAAAAATAAAATCCCTAAACAAATTGGTCAAGTCAAAATTACAGTATCTAACTAGAATCTTTGACTCTCTACAGGAAAATATCTGCGTCCAACCCATTGGCACGTATCCTAGACACACATAGACTGACTGGACCCAATTATAAAGATTGGCTCAGGAACTACAAAATTGTTTTGGGTTCAGAGAAGTTAACACATGTTTTGGACCAGGACCCTCCCACCTTACCAGCTCGTCCATCCACTGAACAGAGAGCGTCTCTAGAAAAATGGATTGACGAAGACAATAAGGCCAGATATTACATGTTGGGCTCGATGTCTGATGAGCTCCAGCGCCAACATGAAGATATCGGGACTGCTCGCCAAATGTTGGGTCACCTACAGGAGATGTTTGGTGAACAGAGTCGCGCAGCCAAATATCAAGTCACAAAATGACTTTTTAAGGCTAAGATGCGTGATGGGCAGTCAGTCCAAGATCACTATCTGACAATGATCAAGGACATGGAAGAGCTTGAGAAGCTCGGTGTGAAGTTGGACTTGGATTTGCAGAACGATATTATTCTGCAATCCTTGACTGATGCATATGGGCAATTCATCATGAATTACCACATGCATAAACTTCAGAATTCCTTGGCCGAGTTGATGAATATGCTGGTTACCGCTGAGCTTTCTATGAAAGGTTCTAAAGGCTCAGTTCTTGCTATGGAACGGACTTCTTCCAAAAGAAAGTCTTATGGAAAGAAAAGAAGTCTGTGAAAAAGCAAAAGGTAGAAGGAT
>QRFJ01003374.1:0-43431 GCA_006176705.1 Cocos nucifera | reverse complement strand
AATCTTTGACTCTCTACAGGAAAATGTCTGCGTCCAACCCACTGGCACGTATCCTAGACACACATAGACTGACTGGACCCAATTATAAAGATTGGCTCAGGAACTACAAAATTGTTTTGGGTTCAGAGAAGTTAACACATGTTTTGGACCAGGACCCTCCCACCTTACCAGCTCGTCCATCCACTGAACAGAGAGCGTCTCTGGAAAAATGGATTGACGAAGACAATAAGGCCAGATACTACATGTTGGGCTCGATGTCTGATGAGCTCCAGCGCCAACATGAAGATATCGGGACTGCTCGCCAAATGTTGGCTCACCTGCAGGAGATGTTTGGTGAACAGAGTCGCGCAGCCAAATATCAAGTCACGAAAATGACTTTTTAAGGCTAAGATGCGTGATGGGCAGTCAGTCCAAGATCACTGTCTGACAATGATCAAGGACATGGAAGAGCTTGAGAAGCTCGGTGTGAAGTTGGACTTGGACTTGCAGAACGATATTATTCTGCAATCCTTGACTGATGCATATGGGCAATTCATCATGAATTACCACATGCATAAACTTCAAAATTCCTTGGCCGAGTTGATGAATATGCTGGTTACCGCTGAGCTTTCTATGAAAGGTTCTAAAGGCTCAGTTCTTGCTATGGAACGGACTTCTTCCAAAAGAAAGTCTTATGGAAAGAAAAAGAAGTCTGTGAAAAAGCAAAAGGTAGAAGGATCAAAGAAGAAGAAGGCAGAACCGAAGAAGAAGGTCGATGGCAAAGGAAAGTGTTTCCATTGCAACAGCGACGGCCATTGGAAGCGGAACTGCCCTACTTACCTGGCCACCCTAAAGAACAAGAAGGAAGGTCCTTCTGGAGGTATGCTCGTTATTGAGTCTAACCTTACGGTTTCTTCTGCATCCAGTTGGGTGCTTGACTCTGGTTCTAGTGCTCATCTGTGCACTTCTATGCAGGGTCTTGAGGATAGCAGGAGGCTGAGGGATGGAGACATGATCCTACGCGTCGGTAATGGAGCAAGAGTTGCTGCAGTAGCCGTGGGAACATACCCTCTGCGATTACCATCTGGTTTAGACTTAGTTTTAAAAGACTGTTATTATGTGCCTGCAGCTAGCAGGAATTTGATTTCTGTTTCATGCTTAGCACAAGAAGGTTATGTGATCACCTTCTTTAAGGACCATTGTAACATTCTTTATGAAAGAAATAAAATTGCAAATGGTTTCCTTGTTAATGGTCTTTATCAGTTGCATATTGATGTACCTATTTTAACTATCGAGCAAAACGTGAATGCCAAACGACCTAGGGATAGTCCAAACGACAGATATCTATGGCACCTGAGATTAGGTCATATAGCAGAAGATAGGATTAACAAATTGGAGAAAAATGGGCTATTGAGTCCATTGACTTTTGAGTCGTATCCAACTTGTGAATCTTGTCTTCAAGGCAAAATGACTAAACTCCCTTTTGTTGGACATGGGGAGAGGGCCACAGATCTCCTTGCCCTAGTACATACTGATGTGTGCGGCCCATTCGATGTGCCGGCTAGAGGCAATTTTGTCTACTTCATTACCTTTACCGATGATCTGTCTAGGTATGGGTATGTGTATCTTATGAGACATAAGTCTGAAGCCTTTGAAAAGTTCAAAGAATTCAGACATGAAGTAGAAAAACAAACTGGAAAACCCATTAAGGTTCTTCGATCAGATCGAGGAGGTGAATACCTTAGCCGGGAATTCCTAGACTATCTTAAGGAAAATGGCATAGTCTCTCAATGGACTCCACCAGGAACACCTCAACTCAACGGGGTTTCAGAACGGAGAAATCGGACTCTATTGGATATGGTTCGATCCATGATGAGCTTCACAGACCTCCCAGATTTTCTTTGGGGACATTCATTATTAACTTCAATCTATTTACTGAATAGGGTTCCCTCTAAAACCGTTCCTACCACACCGTATGAGATATGGCACGGTAAGAAACCAAGTCTGAGTCATCTCAGAATTTGGGGTTGTCCGGCTTATGTCAAAAGACAACAAGCGGACAAGTTAGAGTTTAGGTCCTTTAGAGCTCGATTCATAGGATATCCTAAAGAGTCATTAGGATACTATTTCTACATTCCAGAAGACCACAATGTGATTGTGAGTCGACATGCCATATTTCTTGAAAAATAGTTTATTCAAGATAGTGGCATTGGAAAGCAGATTAAGCTTGATGAGAAAGTCTCACAAGCAGAACGAGCTAAGGACCAAGTGGAACCAAATCAGGTTGAGCCAATAAGAACACTACCTCCTCCACCTCGTAGATCGGAAAGAGTTTCCCGTCCCCCTGAAAGATACTTAGGTATTATTTCAGAGGATATAGAGGAAATGTTCCTCATAGGTAATGGTGCTCATGGTGATGATCCCAAAACCTACAACGAGGCGATATCAGATATCGACTCCGAGAAATGGCTTGAGGCAATGAAGTCAGAGAATTGACTCGATGCACTCAAACCAAGTCTGGACCTTGGTAGATCCACCAGAAGGTATAGTACCTATTGGGTGTAAATGGATCTTCAAGAGAAAGATTGGTGCAGATGGGAATGTGGAGACATTCAAGGCTAGACTGGTGGCAAAAGGTTATAGTCAACGTGAAGGCATTGACTATCAGGATACCTTTTCCCCGGTAGCTATGCTAAAATCCATCCGCACATTGCTTGCTGTTGCAGCCTATTTCGATTATGAAATATGGCAAATGGACGTGAAAACGGCATTCCTAAATGGATATCTTGAGGAAGATATCTATATGGAACAGCCGCTAGGTTTCACATCCAGTGATACTGATCACAAGGTTTGCAAGCTGCAAAGGTCCATATATGGACTTAAGCAAGCATCTCGGAGCTGGAACACTCGTTTCAATGATGTGATCAAAAAGTTTGGTTTCATCAAAAATGAAGAGGAACCATGTGTTTTCAAAAGGGTCAGTGGGAGCGCTGTTGTCTTCCTCGTATTGTACGTGGATGACATCCTCCTTATTGGGAATGATATTCCCATGTTGACATCAGTCAAGATGTGGTTGTCTAAGGAATTCTCCATGAAAGACCTAGGTGAAGCATCCTTTATTCTAGGAATTAAGGTCTATAGGGATAGACCGAATAGGATGCTAGGACTTTCACAGAAGATGTACATAGAGGAAGTACTAAAGAGGTTTAGTATGGAAAACTCTAAGAGGGGATTAATACCCTTCAGACATGGTATTCATCTTTCCAAGAAGATGTGCCCCAGCACACCTGAGGAAATAGAACGCATGAGCAAGATCCCTTATGCTTCTGCAATAGGGAGCCTCATGTATGCCATGCTATGTACACGACCTGATATAGCCCATGCTGTGAGTGTCACAAGCAGATATCAGTCAAATCCAGGTGAAGAACACTGGACTTCTGTGAAATGTATCCTTAAGTACTTGAGAAGAACTAAGGATATGATGTTGGTCTTTGGTAATGGAGAACTCCAAGTTCAGGGATACACAGACTCGGACTTCATGTCCGATATAGATGATCGAAAGTCGACATCTGGCAAGTCTGTTTGTGTGCAATGGTGGAGCTGTCAGCTGGAAGAGTTCCAAGCAAACTGTGATAGCAGATTCCACCATGGAAGCAGAATATATAGCTGCATCAGAGGCTGCAAAGGAAGCGTTCTGGTACAAGAAGTTTGCTGCAGAAATTGGAGTAATGCCATCAGATGCCATTCCTCTTTACTGCGACAACAATGGCGCCATAGCCCTTGCTAAGGAGCCGAGGTCTCACCAGAAGTCCAAGCACATTGAGCGGCGATATCATCTCATCCGCGATTACCTTGAGAAAGGTTACGTTGAGGTCAAGAGAGTCAACTCCACAGATAATGATAATGTGGCAGACCCACTTACAAAGCCGTTGGGCCAGCAGAAGATCGAAGCCCACCTTGAGAAGATGGGACTTAGACTTGTAGCCAATTGGCTTTAGGACAAGTGGGAGATTGTTAGATATATGTGCCCTAGAAGCCAGAATTGGCTGACACTTGTAATACACTTCTAGGGGCAAAATTATAATTTTGACTATAATTAATGAAATGGGTTATTTTCTATCACACATGTGTATTTAGTGTCTGTGATACATCCTTTGAGTTAATGGTAATGATAATTCATATTTTCAAGAGTTGAAAATTTAAGACATGAATAATCATTATTAACTCATAAACAGCTCCCGACCATAGGATCATCACGAGGATGGTGATTGATCCGGAAGGTTGGTGTACGATCGCTTCTCTTTAGTAGATGAGTCTTGAGTCTACGGTGTGGAGACACCGGAGCGAGAGTACAGGTACTCGTTAGAGAACGAGGGCACTGAGCGTGACCACCTCGAGTAGTCATTAGGAAGTCTACCTTCTCGTCAATGACTGACTCGATGCTGCAGTAGTGTGTCTGGTTCTTTGACCTGAGATGCATCGGCAGTTCACCTTGAGGGTGTTATAGTTTGACTACACCATTACTCGGTCTCCTAGCCATATGGAACCCTGAGGTGTATGTTGGCTATAGCATGTTCATTGTAGGAACTGGATTGCATCAAGATGGGATCTATCTACCTCGGTGGTAGAGGAGTAGCCCTATGATGATCATGAGAATCAAGTCCAGAAATCCATGGCCATGGTAGAGTGAAATAATAGAAAGAGTTTCTATTTAGATTTTCACATTGGACTCGAATCGAATGATTACATCATATGACAGAGACTAGGGTTTGACGAGTTCACCTTAACCCTAATCTGATCGGGGCTCAAGATAGAAGAACTGAATCACACAGGTAGCTGCACCAAGAGGTTCGCATTCAGCTCTGATGGGTTGCCACCATATACTGCTAGGTGTCACTGGTGGATTTTGGGAGCAATTAGAATGATTTAGATGATCGATCATTCTAGCTGTTCGAATCAGAAGAGTTCTGATCCATCGAAAGGAGTTTCGATGATGTCTATGATAGAGATCATGACATATCCCATTACCATACAGAACTGAACCTAACTGGGTCACACAAACAAGGGTTTGAATCTGGTGATCATCAATTGAACTGATCTAGTTCAATTGATCTGAATGAGATTCAATTAGGTTCAAGGAAATCGTGCTAGCACTCGATTGAACCTAACGTTCTTCTTTTACTATCATAAATAAGTTGTCCTGACTGAGCCAAAGGAGTTTGTGCTCAATCAGAGGCCTTCATATGGTCTGACTGGAGGTTGTCCAAGTCAGAATAGGTTGTCTTATTTGTAAGACATTACCTGCCATTTTTGGTCACCTGCCATTTCTTGTTCTTTGACTTTGGTCAAAAGTCTACCTTTGACTGGTCAAACGTTGACCATTGACCCTTTGACTTTTGACCACATGTCATGCACCTATTGGAGAGCTGGTGGGGGCTTGTCCCCCTGCCAGAACCTGGCAAGGAGAAGGGCGCACGCCAAGGGTGGCGTGAGCCCAAGTAGGAGGCGCCTAGGAGTCCTTGTTGGACAAGGACTCCACCTCCCTTTTGGATTCCAATCAGAGTTCTACTAAGAATCCAGTTTGACTGGTCTTAGGCGCCCTCTAAGGAGGAATCCAGGGGTCTCTATTCCAACCAATCAGATTTAGATCTGATTTCACAAAGGGTTGTGATTGGTTGAGAGGAAGAGGAGTTGGATCACAAGAGGTCTATAAATAAGACCCTGCGCCCAACCCTAATTCCTAAGTGAAAGTGAATTCAATAGAGATTTCCCACATCCAAGGCTGCCTCTCCCCTCCTTCTCCATGCCATACTCTCTTCTCCCCTTGCTCTCCACGTCCAAAAGTGTTTTGGACTTAGTTTGGTGCGATTCAGATCAAGGAAAGGCGATCAAAAGCAAGAAGGCTGCGCTGCTGCAAAAGGACGACTGCAGATCTTCAAAAGAGTTTTGAAGATCCTCCAGATCAGATCCAGATCTGATTTTTGGAGGTGTGATAGAGAAGAAGAGGATCTCCAGATCCAACCCGAGTGGATACCGGTAGAGGCCAGGCGCTTGCGTGGCTAAGATCCAGAACCTTCCGCTGCAATCAGGATCATCTACAGGGTAATAGGATTACCCAAATCAGGTAAATTAAATTTGATTTAATTTATCTTATTTTATTTTATTTATTAAAATAATAAGAATCAGATCTGAAACATATCAAGATCTGATTAAGATCAAGAGAAAATTTTTGAAATATATCTCTTGATCTAATCAGATCTGGACGAACCTGGACCGGGAAATCAGGATTTCCCTTCAGTTTCTGCCATTGTAAGTTTACTTAGTACATGGAAAACCATTCCCAATAACAAAATTTCCAACCTTCAATCTCAGCCTGACCTTTTTGCCTTCTTTGCAGCCTGTAGATCCTCTGCAACCAATAATCTTTACCTTGGCCATAGAGTAAAGTTTTGCTTACCATCGAACTTCTCAAAATCTATCTTGAATCCACTTGATCCCATGACTTCAAACAAGTCAAGAACAGATCCTTAACAGCCTTCATGATCACACACACCAACAAAACTATCCTTCAAAGAAGATCTAACTAGCCCTAGATCCTCTTTCCAAACTTTTGTATCACCGTTCCTCTATGTAAACAATCTCCACCTCAATCTAGAGACAACCATGAAGCAAACTAGAAGTTTTAGGATAAAATCTGGTGCAACAGATCCTGGATGTAGTAAATTCTAGGTGTCTTTCTTTCTTCCATGCAACACCGCTCCGATACCAAATGTTGAAAATACGCGCTCTTGCTACATGGCTTGATGTGGCCGTCGGTGATTAGCCAAGCAATAAGGAAGTACTTCTCAGAGATTAATATGGAAGCATGATCAAATAATTCAAGGAATAGAGAAGAAGAGAGGAAAAGATTTTTAGAAGAAAAGAGCTTTTATTCAGTATATTTCAGCCTTATTATAATTTTAACCTATTTTTAGTATATATACTTTATAAAGGGTCAGGTCCAAGCTCATAGAAAAATTTTTCAAATCCAAATAACCTACGTACATAAAATAATAACCCACAAAAACTGAGCCAATCAAGTTTTAGACTGAGCTAACTAACCTACGACTGGGTCGACTCAGTCTGATGCGATTGGGTTGGCTCAATCCCAGACTGAGCCAACCCAGTTATATACCATGCCAATAGCCTAAAAATGCTGCTTTCTATTTGAATTTTTCTCTGAGATCTAGCCGACTCAGTCCTGGACTGAGCTAGCCTAGTTTCCAACTTAGTTGGCTCAGTCTCAAGGTGAGTTGGCCCAATTTTTGAAATTTGCTAAGAGAGCTAATTTCTTTTTTGGCTCACTCCCATCTTCCCATGACCTGTCTTCTTATGTTTTCAAGACTTGGGAGTGCCACTTATGAGCTTATAAAAGTCTGGCACAAGATGGCATCTGGTGCGCCATGGAGCAGCATCATGGTTCGAAAGGCCCCCAAGTGGTCAACCAAATTAGTAGTCCCGTCATAGCTCTTAAATTGGGGAAGCTTGAAGTTCGACGGGATTGGTTTCTATATGATTTGATGAGAAAAAGGAGGATCAATGTAGATATCATTATCGTGAGAGGAGGAAGCATGGTGGAGTTTCTCACTCCATCGGTTCATTTCTTATAGTTTTCGGTTCAAGAGATCCTCATGATCATGGATCTCCAAAGTCTTTTAACTGAATGGGGGCAAAGTCTCCCCAAAGATTGAATCATGATTGGAGCAGGAGCTCTCTACCCTCTACTTCTCTTTTTTGAAAGTTACCGACCAACTCATCTAAGTCGATCATTGCCAGACTGGATCCTGGGATTTTAGGGAAGCCTACTCTAGTCGAATCAGCATCGAAGGCTGCTGCTGCTACATGGCTTGCATTGCTTCAGTGAGGCCCTTAACCTACTGGACCAGTAGGTTAAATTGCTCTTCATCCATTATTGCTATCAGCGGAACCTGAGATGCTGGGGATGAGACGGGGGTGGGCAGATTTGGATGAGATTTGGCCATGGAGGCGGTTGTCCATCGAGTCGAGGCCTTCCTAGAAGGTATCCTCGTGAGATCAGTTGGAAAATAAGAACTCCGAGGGAGAATAAGAGAGATTCCTACTGAGCACTCCTTTAAGAACAAAGGAACCTCAAGAGAAAGAGCTCAATCCCTTCTTCTAGCGCGAATCCTATTGATGTAAAATTTGGTTGATGCTAGAATCCATACTGGAGTTGGGGAGGAGAAGGTCGTTGCCGACGACCTGCAAAATAAGTCTCGATCGGAGTCAGGGGTGGTAACTTCGGCAAGATCCTTCGATGATCAAGTTAGTTCTTTTGGCTAACAAAAATGGAGTGTTTAAAAAAAAAAGTAGTAAAGTATTGAGAGGGAGAAGAGAGCCTAGAGAAAACATATCTGGAGGGTTCTTTTTATAGATAGAGCTTGTAACAAACTGAAAGTGACTATCATAACCGTCTGATAGTAGGCCACTTGGGGCCACGTAGAGTTTGTTATGGAGACTGGTGTTTGTTGTCATGATGCGCCAGTCTGTTAGGATTTGATAGCTGAATTTTGGAGGAAGTAGGCGCTGGTGGCTAAGAGCTTCGAGCTTCATCGATTCTAGGGGAGTTTGAACTCCTTTAATGTCATTAGTGCATAGGTTGGGGGCTGAACTTGCATAGATGATGAGATCTTCCCAGATAACTATAGGAAATTCCATCAGAAGGAGTGCTTCTTGGTAACTTCAAGAAGTTCGACTGGAGAAAACTCTTCTTGACAACTAGAGAGCCCTGAAGATGCCTGATTGTAGAGGGAGTCCGACAGTTAGGAGAGTCTGAAAGAAATTTGACTACTGAAGGAATCCGATAATAGATTTGCTGGAGTAATCTAGATGGAGGTCTACTAGAGGAGTATACATAAACGATGAAGTCCTCCCTAGCTAATACAAGAAGTTTAGTTGGACAGGGGTTGATGAGAAGAAAATCAACCAACTTTCGTGAGGAGATCGACTAAAAGGTCGGCTGAAGGGAGCTCATCTGACATCGGGAAAAGATTGATTGAAAGAAGGTCGATTGGGGAATCATGTCTGGATGGAGCAGAGGGCGGTCTGCTTGGAGAGAACCTACCTAGTGATTGAGGGAAGATCAGCCAGTGAGAATCCGATAGAAGGTTGTCATGGGCGGATGACCTATAAACTCTCATAACCTATCCATTGCTTTGAAGCTCAGCTGCTTTCAAGGGCATTTGGTGGCTAATAAAAGAAGGCGAGGTCCTTTTGCTTACATATTCGAAGTCCTTGATGTAGGAATTCAGAGGCCTGCCACTCTTCATAGATTGCAGGAGTTCGTTCGGAGAGAAATTTTGTTGATCCAGCATCGATCCAATGTCAAATAGCTTGGATGGATTTTCAGTCAAGAAGAGGTTCAAGTAGCATCGAGGTCGGTCGGACCAGACCATGATAAGGCCCTTTACTCAGCTATCTAGGGACTGCCATCATCATTCAAATTCATCTAGGCAAAATTTACAATATCCTGTAGGTTCTAAAACTATCCGAAGGATTTAGGAGTTCGGAGTGAAGAAGATCAGCCGATAAGTTCAGGTTGGATGACTACAGTCTTGGTGCCTAAGCAAAAACTCTTCAATCGTTGGAGTCGCATGTGGTCATCTTCGCTAGATGAAGTCACCTCAAGGCTCAGCATTCTATTGGACTTCGGTAGGAAAGGGTTTACACCCAATAGGGATCATAGAATGAAAGCCCTAGGGCATAGGGTCTTTAAATAGACTCCTGCGCCAACTACAAAGTCCCAATGCATCAAGTGACTAGCTTGCTTGATTATTATGAACTCTTGGCCTGATTTCCATGCTAAACACTAATCACCATCAGTGTTTTTATTGCCCAAAACACTCCCTAAAGTGGCATCATGAATGGATAAGGAAGAGTTCAAGGTGCCAAAGACTCTTCCCTCAAGAGTTTGATCCAAATCAAAATCTGATTTAACACAATCTAGGCCCCTTCAAAAATCACCAAATTGGGAACACCCAAAGTAGGACTCAAGCCCAATCTCATGCCAAAAAATCATAGGTAAAGAGTCTTTAGAAAATTCTCGAGGAGGCTTAGATCCTATGACCCTCAATTCTCTCAATTGGGTCAACTATTGACCCTAGTCCAATTCTGCTTCAGAATGGATTTATTTCTAGAATTAATCTAACCTAGACAAGTTCTAGCCAGGTAAAAATAAATCCATTCACAATCTAGGGATGAGTCAAATCAAATTTGACTCATTCAAGATAGATCAAAAAACTATAGAAAGAGAATGTCAGGCTTAATCGTGTGCTAGCATAATTTTTTTGAACTTGATTGGATCAAATCCAAATCAATCAAACTGGGTTAGCCCAATTGATCACATTCAGACCCAAACCCTTATTTGTATGATCCAGTTAGGTTCAATATCGTATGATAATGAAATATATCACCATCTCTATCATCAATATCATCAAAATATCTTTCGATGGACCAGAACCTTTCCAGTTCACCCAATTAGAATGATCGATCATCAAGACCATTCCAATTGCTCCCAAAATCTACTAGTGACACCTAGTAGTATATGGTGGCAACCCATCAAAATCGAAACTTAACCTCTTAGTGCAACTATCTGTGTGATTGGGTTCTTCTATCTTGAGCCCCAATAGGATTAGGGTTAAGGTGAACTCATCAAATCCAATACCTTGTCATATGAATAGATCATTCGATTTGAGTCCAATGTAAAATCCTACTAGAAAAATCTTTTCTATTATTTCACTCTGCCATGGCCATGGACTTAAGGACTCGATCTCATGATCATCATAGGACTACTACTCATCTATCGAGGTAGATAGATCTCCTATCGGTGTGATCGAATTTCCATAATGAACATGCTATAACCAACATACACCTCAGAATTGTGAATGGCTAGGAGATTGAGTTATGGTGTAGCCAAACTATAACACCCTTAAGATGAACTACGATGCACCTTAGATCAAGGAACCAAACATACCACTATAGCATCGAGCCAGTCATCGATGAGAAGGTAGACTCTCTAATGACTGCTTGAGGTGGTCACGCTCAGTGCCCTTATTCTTTAACGAATATCTATACTCTTGCTCCGATGTCTCCACACCATAGACTCAAGACTCATCTATCCTAAGAAAGTGATCATACATCAACTTTTCAAATCGATCACCATCCTCGTGATGATCCTACGGTCGGAAGCAGTTTATGAGTTAATTATGAAAATTCATATCTTAAATTTTCAACTCTTGAAAATGTGAACTATCATTACCATTAACTCAAAGGATATATCACGAACACTATGTACACAATGTGATAGAATAAAATAATTTTTTATTAATTTTTAAGTCAAAATTATAAAATTATTCTTAGGAGTGTATTACAAGTATCAGCTAATTTGACTTCTAGAGCATATATCTAACAAACTCCCACTTGACCTAAAGCCAATTAGTTATAAATCTAAGTCTCATCTTTTCAAGATCGACTTCGATTTTTTGCTATCCCAAAGACTTCATTAGTGGGTCTGTCGCATTGTCTGTGGAGTCGACTCTCTTGACCTTGATGTATCTCTTCTTGAGATAATCGTGGATTAGGTAGAATCGCCACTTGATGTGCTTGGATTTTTGGTGAGACTTGGGCTCCTTAGCTAAGGCTATGGTGCCATTATTGTCACAGTATAGAGGGATGGCATCTGATGGCATCACTCTGAGCTCTGCAGCAAACTTCTTGTACCAAAATAACTTCTCCATAGCTTTTGATGCAGCGATGTACTCAACTTTCATGGTGGAGTCTATGATTATGATTTGCTTGGAACTCTTCCAATTTACTATACCATCATTTCAAACAAACAGACTTCTAGATGTCGACTTTCGATGATCTATGTCGGACATAAAGTCTGAGTCTATATATCTTTGGACCTGGAGTTCTCCATTAACAAAGATAAAAAATATATCCTTAGTCCTTCTCAAGTACTTAAGGATACATTTCATTGAAGTCCAGTACTCTTCGTCTGGATTAGATTGATACCTGCTCGTGACACTCAGAGCATGGGCATTATCAAGATGTGTACATAGCATGTTATATATGAGGCTCCCAATTGCCAAAGCATAAGGGATGTTGCTGATGTATTCAATCTCCTCAGGTGTGCTGGGGCACATCTTCTTGGAGAGATAAATGCCATGTCTGAAGCATACTAGACCACTCTTGGAGTTTTCCATGCTAAACCTCTTTAGCACCTCCTATATGTACATCTTCTATGAAAGACCTAGCATTCTATTTGGTCTATCTCTATAGACCTTAATGCCCAATATAAAGGATACTTCTCCTAGATCTTTCGTAGAGAACTCCTTTGATAACTATATTTTAACCATGGTTAATATGGAAACATCATTCTCAATTAGGAGGATGTCATCTACGTACAGTATGAGAAAGACAATAGTGCTCCCACTGATCTTTTTGGATACACATGGCTCCTCCTCATTTTTGATGAGATCAAATGATTTGATCATATCATTAAAATGAGTATTTCAGCTCCGATATGCTTGGTTTAGTCCATATATGGACCTCTACAACTTGCAGACCTTGTGATCTTCCATCACTGGATGCAAAAATAACGGACTGTTCCATATAGATATCCTCCTTAAGATATCCATTTAGGAATATTATTTTCATGTTCATCTATCATATTGTATAATTAAAATAGACTACAATAGCAAGCAATGTCCAGATGGATTTTAGCATGGCTACTGGTGAAAAGGTATCCTGATAGTCAATGCCTTCATGCTGACCATAACCCTTTTGCACTACTAGCCTAGCCTTGAATGTCTCCACATTTTCCATCTGCTACCTAATCTTTCTCTTGAAGATCCATTTACACCCAATAGGTACTATACCTTCTGGTGGATCTACCAAGGTCCAGACTTGGTTTGAGTGCATCGAGTCAATTTCTGACTTCATTGCCTCTAAGCCATTTCTCAGGAGTCGATATCTGATATCGCCTCGTTGTAGGTTTTGGGATCATCACCATGAGCACCATTACCTATGAGGAACATTTTCCTCTAACATCCTCTGAAATAATACCTAAGTATCTTTCAGGGGGACGGAAAACTCTTTCCGATCTACGAGGTGGAGGAGGTAGTGTTCTTATTGGCTCAACCTGATTTGGTTCCACTTGGTTCCTTAGCTCGTTTCTGCTTGTGAGACTTTCTCATCAAGCTTAATCTGCTTTCCAATGCCACTATCTTGAATAAACTATTTTTCAAGAAATATGGCATGTCGACTCACAATCACATTGTGGTCTTCTGGAATGTAGAAATAGTATCCTAATGACTCTTTAGGATATCCTATGAATCGAGCTCTAAAGGACCTAAACTCTAACTTGTCCACCTTGTTGTCTTTTGACATGAAGCCGGACAACCCCAAATTCTGAGATGACTCAGACTTGGTTTCTTACCGTGCCATATCTCATACGGTGTGGTAGGAACGGTTTTAGAGGGAACCCTATTCAGTAAATAGATTGAAGTTAATAATGACTGATGTCCCCAAAGAAAATCTGGGAGGTCTGTGAAGCTCATCATGGATCGAACCATATCCAATAGAGTCCGATTTCTCCGTTCTGAAACCCCGTTGAGTTGAGGTGTTCCTGGTGGAGTCCATTGATAGACTATGCCATTTTCCTTAAGATAGTCTAGGAATTCCCGGCTAAGGTATTCACCTCCTCGATCTGATCGAAGAACCTTAATGGGTTTTTCCAGTTTGTTTTTCTACTTCATGTCTGAATTCTTTGAACTTTTCAAAAGGCTTCAGACTTGTGTCTCATAAGATACACATACCCATACCTATAGACAGATCATCGGTAAAGGTAATGAAGTAGACAAAATTGCCTCTAGCCGGCACATCGAATGGGCCGCACACATCAGTATGTACTAGGGCAAGGAGATCTGTGGCCCTCTCCCCCATGTCCAACAAAAGGGAGTTTAGTCATTTTGCCTTGAAGACAAGATTCACAAGTTGGATACGACTCAAAAGTCAATGGACTCAATATAGCCCATTTTTCTCCAATTTGTTAATCCTATCTTCTGCTATATGACCTAATCTCAGGTGCCATAGATATCTGTCGTTTGGACTATCCCTAGGTCGTTTTAATCCTTGGCATTCACGTTTTGCTCGATAGTTAAAATAGGTACATCAATATGCAACTGATAAAGACCATTAACAAGGAAACCATTTGCAATTTTATTTCTTTCATAAAGAATGTTACAATGGTCCTTAAAGAAAGGTGATCACATAACCTTCTTGTGCTAAGCATGAAACAGAAATCAAATTCCTGCTAGCTGCAGGCACATAATAACAGTCTTTTAAAACTAAGTCTAAACCAGATGGTAATCGAAGAGGGTATGTTCCCACGGCTACTGCAGCAACTCTTGCTCCATTACCGATGTACGTAGGATCATGTCTCCATCCCTCAGCCTCCTGCTATCCTCAAGACCCTGCATAGAAGTGCACAGATGAGCACTAGAACCAGAGTCAAGCACCCAACTGGATGCAGAAGAAACCGTAAGGTTAGACTCAATAACGAGCATACCTCCAGAAGGACCTTCCTCCTCCTTGTTCTTCAGGGTGGCCAGGTGGTAGTAGTAAAGGCAGTTCCGCTTCCAATGGCCGTCGCTGTTGCAATGGAAACACTTTCCTTTGTCCATGGCCTTCTTCTTTGGCTTCTTCCTTTTTCTTCTTTCCACCTTTTTCTGCTTTTTCACAGACTTCTTTTTCTTTCCATAAGACTTTCTTTTGGAAGAAGTCCGTTCCATAGCAAGAACTGAGCCTTTAGAACCTTTCATAGAAAGCTCAGCGGTAACCAGCATATTCATCAACTCGGCCAAGGAATTTTGAAGTTTATGCATGTGGTAATTCATGATGAATTGCCCATATGCATCAGTCAAGGATTGCAGAATAATATCGTTCTGCAAGTCCAAGTCCAACTTCACACCGAGCTTCTCAAGCTCTTCCATGTCCTTGATCATTGTCAGACAGTGATCTTGGACTGACTGCCCATCACGCATCTTAGCCTTAAAAAGTCATTTCGTGACTTGATATTTGGCTGCGCGACTCTGTTCACCAAACATCTCCTGCAGGTGAGCCAACATTTGGCGAGCAGTCCCGATATCTCTCATGTTGGCGCTGGAGCTCATCAGACATCGAGCCCAACATGTAGTATCTGGCCTTATTATCTTCGTCAATTCCATTTTTCCAGAGACGCTCTCTGTTCAGTGGATGGACGAGAGCTGGTAAGGTGGGAGGGTCCTGGTCCAAAACATGTGTTAACTTCTCTGAACCCAAAATAATTTTGTAGTTCCTGAGCCAATCTCTTTATAATTGGGTCCAGTCAGTCTATGTGTGTCTAGGATACGTGCCAGTGGGTTGGACGCAGACATTTTTTCTGTAGAGAGTCAAAGATTCTAGTTAGATACTGTAATTTTGACTTGACCAATTTATTTAGGGATTTTATTTTTAAACAAATTAGCTCCCACTATTTTCTCGGATCCCTACACTCCCTCTGTAGAGATGCGAAAATCTCCATGATTGATGATTTCTAGTGGGTGGTGCGGTCTCTCACCAACTGACTCATCACCTCACCTAACAGTTATTGGTGATGGGTTAGCCAATGAGTGAACAACTCTTGTTCAATGATTCTCTAATCATGGTGCACCCAAACTTGGTCTCTAATTCATGAATCTCACCGTATCCGAAATATTGATCCACTCCTTAGTTAAGTCAGACCCACCATTTGCATAGAGACTGGGTTCCTAATTGGGTCTCTCACCGTATCCGAAATATTGAGCCCAACTCATCCTCCAGCCCATAGCATCCAATGCCTAATAGACATGGTTGCATCTTCCCGGTGCAACTGAGCCACTGTATCCAGCCGAGAACAATCAACCCCGGGAAGGGCCCGCACATCTACAATGGTGGAAGACCTCAGACTTAATCTTTTCTTAGGGAGAATTGATTCAGGTCTCATTAAACTAGACTTGGCTTAGTCATAACAATTATGACTAACCTAGTGGCATGGGTTAGCTCGGATTATTGACCACCTCAGATCAGAACTGTGTCAACAGATATGGCCAGGTAAGTGAGATCCGGTGGAAGGAATATGCCATTAACTCGCACAAGAACGCATTCAGGTCGAGTAGCTTCCAATTAAAAACCAGTCGGTCGTCTGTGCCAAACTTACCTTAGACACCAAATTGTTGAGTCAGAACCAATTGGGTTAGCCTACAATCCAGAGACTCTAAACCTCTGAGCCTAATTAGGTCTTGCTTGATCGTGACTCGATCTTGACCCAGACTTAATCCTATTAGGCTGGTCAATTTAAGCATTGTTGATCCCATCTAACCAACTCTTGATTCGGTTTGATCAACCGCTTAGACCTAATTGAGCTACCCAAGCCCGAACCCAGTATTTATGAATATGTCTTAGATCTAAAAATTCTCAATTTTAGACCTAATTAATATTCCATAAACTTAATTCTTAATTAAGTTGGGTTCATAAACAAAAATATGCACAATAAATCCTAGGGTTTCAGGATCTAGGGTTTTGCAGAAAGTAAGTTTTGGGTTTCTGATTAAGGACGAACACGCAGCACCCCTACACGTCATAAGAACACCCCATCGAATGGGAAAGAGAGGGCCTTTAAATCCTTCTTACTTCTTATGACCAGGACGGCCAAGAGTGAATTCCTTAATCAAAAATAAATAATTGCACTACAAAATTACAAGAGCTATAACATATATAACATATAAAACTATAGATCTAACTATTCATGCTTTGTATACATCTTATGTATCAATAATAAAATTAAATATATATATTTAGATCTGATATATCTCATATAAAATTTAAAAAATAAAATTTTAATGATCTAATAAAATTCTATTCTAAATAATATATAGAACAATTCTATAACTAGTCTAGACATGCATCAATCATATCTTGTATGAAAATTTTAAAATTTTAATTTTTTATTTTCAAATCTGATTATAACTATTATAACATTAGAAAATAGTAATAAAAAGAATCTAAAAAAAATCTAATTTTATCATATCAAAAGGAAAGTTACACTTGACTACACATAAAATAATTCTATAACTAGTTTAGTCATGCATCTCATACATCATTGATATATATAAAAAATTTTAATATTTTGATTTTAGATTTGACCATATCTAATGTAACATCTAAAATATTTAATATTATATCATAAAATAAATAAAAAAAATTAAATCTAAGGTAGATTTGAAGAACTACTAATGCAGCTATGATATCAGTTGAAGAAAAATTTGATTTCTGCCATAGGATCGATCTAATCTGATCAGATCTATAGCATAATTTTTTACAAAAAAAATTATAAAAACTAATTAGATCAGAGGGTTCTCAGATTTGATCTTAATGATCTGATATTAAAAATAAAAATTCAAATTTAAATAGTAACAATATTTGTTACCTGTCTAGGATAAACTAGTACTTTGAAGATGATCCTGATGCTCCTGAGATCCTAGATCAAGCCACGCACGTACCTAGCCTCTACTAGAGTCCACTCAGGCTGGATCTTGCCATGCTCTCATTTTGGATCTAATCTCATAAGATTAGGTCTAAATCTGATTTATGAAATCTTTAAACCAACTTCAAAGGCAGCACACTGTCTCTTGATCTAGATTACCCTATCTCGATCTTTCTTTCAGCTTTCTTCAACTTTTGATGGCTGAATATACACCAAATCAGGTGTGGATGTGGAGAAGAGAGGGAGGAGCTCTAGAGGGGCCGTGGACGATGATGATGGTGGCAGCATATGGATGTGGGGATCAAAAAATGAAAGCCCTAGGGCACAAGATCTTTAAATAGACTCCTGCACCAACTATAAAGTCCTAATGCATCAAGCAACTAGCTTGCTTGTTTATTATGGACTCTTGGCCTGATTTCCATGCCAAACATTGATCACCATCAGTGTTTTTGTCATCCAAAACACTCCCCAAAGTGGCATCATGAATGGATAAGGAAGAGTCCAAGGCGCCAAGGACTCTCCCCTTAAGAGTTTGATCCAAATCAAACTCTAATTTAATCCAATCTAGGCACCTCCAAAATTCATCAAATTAGACATGCTAAAGTAGGACTCAAGCCTAATCTCATGCCAAAAAATTAGAGGAAAAGAGTCTCTAGAAAATTCCCTAGGAGGCTCATATCCTATAACCCTTAATTCTCTTAATCGGGTCAACTATTGACCCTAGTTCAATTATGCTTCAGAATGGATTTATTTCTAGAATTAATCTAACCTGAATAAGTTCCAGCTAGATGAAAATAAACCCATTCATAATTTAGGATTGAGGTAAATCAAATTTGACTCAATCGAGATAGATCAAAAAACTACAGAAGGAGAATGTTAGGTTCAATCGATGTGCTAGCACGATTTTCCTTGAACCTTAATTGAATCTCAAATCCAGATCAATTGAATTTGGATCAGTTCAATTGATGATCATCCAGATTCAAATCCCTTGTTTGTGTGATCCCAGTTAGGTTCTCAGTTCTGTATGGTAATGGGATATGTCATGATCTCTATCATCGACATCATCGAAACATCCTTTCGATGGATCAGAACTCTTTTCTGATTCGAACCAGCTAGAATGATCGATCATCTAAATCATTCTAATTGCTCCCAAAATCCACCAGTGACACCTAGCAGTATATGGTGGCAACCCATCAGAGCTGAATGCGAACCTCTTGGTGCAGCTACCTGTGTGATTGGATTCTTCTATCTTGAGCCCCGATCAGATTAGGGTTAAGGTGAACTCGTCAAACCCTAGTCTCTGTCATATGAATGTAATCATTCGATTCGAGTCCAATGTGAAAATCTAAATAGAAACTCTTTCTATTATTTCACTCTACCATGGCCATGGGCTTAAGGACTTGATTCTCATGATCATCATAGGGCTACTCCTCTTTACCACCGAGGTAGATAGATCCCATCTTGATGCAATCCAGTTTCCTACAATGAACATGCTATAGCCAACATACACCTCAGGGTTTTGATATGGCTAGGAGATCCGAGTAATGGTGTAGTCAAACTATAACACCCTCAAGGTGAACTGCCGATGCATCTCAGGTCAAAGAACCAGACACACTACTGCAGCATCGAGTCAGTCATTGACGAGAAGGTAGACTTTCCTAATGACTACTCGAGGTGGTCACGCTCAGTGCCCTCGTTCTCTAACGAGTACCTGTACTCTCGCTCCGGTGTCTCCACACCGTAGACTCAAGACTCATCTACTAAAGAGAAGCGATCGTACACCAACCTTTCCGGATCAATCACCATCCTCGTGATGATCCTATGGTCGGGAGCATCGTTTATGAGTTAATAATGATTATTCATGTCTTAAATTTTCAACTCTTGAAAATATGAATTATCATTATCATTAACTCAAAGGATGTATCACAAACACTATGTACACAATGTGATAGAATAAAATAACCCTTTATTAATGTTTAAGTCAAAATTATAAAATTATCCTTAGAAGTGTATTACAAGTATCAACCAATCTGGCTTCTAGGGCACACATCTAACATGTATCATCCACACTTTATGCATAATGTGATAGAAGAAAATAATCCTTTATTAATTTAAGTTAAAATTATAAAAATGCTCTTAGAATATGTATTGCAAGTGTCAATCAATCTAGCTTCTAGGGTACTCATCTAGCAGTATCCTCATCTCTTGAAGTATCCAAGAGATCCAAAGATAAATTTTTCAGGCCAACTATCCGGAAGGATTTGGGAGAAGCTAGCACTTTGAGTAGATCTTCATTCGACGAATCTTTGATTAGAGTGGCAACTTCATGTGGACAACCTATAGAGGCCGGACGTGCTATGTCACTCCAAGCAACAAGGACAATAACAAAATCAACTGCGGTGTTCTCAACCCATGCAAAGGTATGAGAATCGATCTCTTATCTTATCTAGATATCATTTAGGATTTCTAGAAGTGGTCTAGATCTACGGTATTAATATGATCAATACCAATCATTATTTACTTTTCAAATTTATGCTTGCATCATGATATATCATAGATCCTAGATGTAGGGTTTAGTGATTAAATCTATGTATTATTAGATTAAATAGTTTAATCTATATCTTCTATTGCATCTTGTTTCAAAAAAGTTTTAAAGTTTATGCATGAAATCCTACATGTTTTCCAATAGAGTTGGGAGACTAACCTAAGTCGGATAGAGATCTCGAAGGGACGATCGAAAAAGTAGAAGGCGGATGAGAGAGACGTCGATGGTCAGAGAAGTTATGATAGAAGGTGAACGGGATGCCCGGAGGAGACGAAAAGAAGAAGAAGAAGAAAAGCTCAAGTGAAAGTAGTAAGTCGAGGGTGAGGGAGGTGTTTAAATAGCCAAAAAAGATGAGTGGAGGTTATGATTATAGATCCTCTCCATCCACTCCTCACCTGCCATGTGTCCCACTCATCATGCTTATAGCCATTGTCTGATGAGGCATTTATGGTGCCATACTTGGAGCTCCATGCCAAGAAAAATTTTGAGTGCTGGGATCATTTCAGGTCATTTACCCAATAAGAAACTTCGACACCAATCAAAAAAAGTAAAACTTTTCATCTTCTGAAAGCAAAAAACTAGAAAAGGACTTCGACACTCATAGTTTTCTATACTTTCTTCATTTGAACTTTGAACTCGGGAGTAGGGGGACAAGTATTGAGGATAAAATTGCTCCCACCGAAGTCCAGTAGGATGTCCGATCTTGGTATGACTTCGACTAGAGTCATGACGACTACGATCAAACTCCAATTAAGCTGTTCTCTTGCTCCAACCTAATTCGTGGAGGCCAACCTTTAGCCCTTGTGTGCTGGATGATCTTTTCAATTGCAACCGTTAGCTCTCTTTCAATGATTGCAGAATGCTTAAAAAGCATGATGAACTTCATCCGGACAAACTTGAATAGTGAAACAAATTATTAACCAACTCTGATCCCGATATTGGCAGAACTTCATCGAGTATCAAATCTCATCCTAGCATAACTTTGTTTGCCAGTCAACCTCAAAGATGGCCAAATTCCCTCGCTGCAGATAATAGTATCTCACCAATTTCATATCAAGGGTAAGTAGCCAAATTCTTTTCCGAATGAACTCCATTCAACCATATTCTCCTCCAGCCAAATTTCTCTACTCCATCTTATGAATGGCAGTCATTCTTGAAAGTAACTTCGAAGAGCAGCCAAAATAGTGCCAGCAAGTAGCCACGAGTCTTAGTAGTCACCTATCTTGACTTCCAGCCGAACTCCTCCAAGAAACCCTGGCCGTGGTCCTTAGTGAAGAACCCACTATCCTATGGTGGAAAATGAGATTTTCCTTCAATTGGTATCAGAGCTGCGTTGGTAGTTCTTCAAATCTATTTTAGATCTAATTTTATTTTTATTTTTGATATGATATTAAAGAATTTTAGATGTCACATCAGATGTGATTAGATCTAAAATTAAAAATTAAAAATTAAAAATTAAAAATTAAATGATTTAGATCTATAGTGTATAAGATGCATGCTTAGATTAGGAATAGAATAGTTCTATGTGTAGTCTAGTGTAATCATATTATTATTTTGATTAAATATGATTTTAGATTAATTTTATTTTTATTTTTTGATATTATAAATATTATAATTAGGTTTAAAAAAAATTAGATTTTTTAATTTTTAATTTATTCATATGAGATATGAAAGATGCATGCTTAGATTAGTTGTAGAATAGTTCTATAAACTATCTAGAATAGTTTTATTTTAATGTGATCAATTTAAAATACTATATTTTAGATATACTATATGATATATCATATCTAAAACTATGCATTGTTGATTGAGTTATGATACATGAGATGCATGTAAGGCATGTATAGGTTAGATCATTGATTGTATATGTGATATATGATTTAGATCTAACTTATTTTATTTTAAAAAACATATTTATGATTAAAATATTTCTCTTGGCCATCTGATCATAAGAATAAAGTAGGATTTAAAGACCCTCTCCTTCCATTTGATGGAATATTTTTGTGATATGTAAGGATGCTACGCGTTCGTCCTTAATCAAAAATCAAAATTTATTTTCTACAAAATTTTAGATCCTGAAATCCTAGAATTTTGTTACATATTTTGTTCATGAACCCAAACTTAATTAAGAATTAAGATTATAAAATTAATTAGATCTAAAAATTATAAATTTTAAGATCCAAGACACCTTCAAAAAATTGGGTTCGGGCTCGGATAGCTCAATTAGATCTAGTGGTTGATCAAATTGAATCAAGAGTTGGTTAGGTACGATCAAAGAAAGATTAGATTTGACTAGCCTAATAAAATTAAGTCTGGGTCAAGATCGAATCACGTTGAGATGTGACTCAATCAAGTCAAGACATGATTTGGCTCCGCAGTTCGAGCTTGGATTGTAGGCTAACCCGATTAATTTTTATTCGATAATTTGGTGTCTAAGGTAAGTCTGGCAGATACGATCCATTAGTTTTTAATTAGAAGCTATTCAACCTAAATGTGTTCTTGTTAAGTTAATGGCATATCCCTTCTACTAGTCTTACTTACCTAGCTATTTTGTTGACCCAGTTCTAATTTGAGGTGGCTAACAATTTGAGCCAACCCATGCCACTAGGTTAGTCATAATTATTATGACTAAGTCAAGTCAAGTTTAAAGAGACCTAAATTAAATCTTTCTAAGAAAATATTAAGTCTAAGGTCTTCCACCATTATAGATGTTTGGGCCCTTCCCAGGGTTAATTGTTCTCGATTGGATACAGTGGTTCCGTTGCATCTAAAAGATGCAACCATGTCTATTAGGCATTGGATGCTATGGGATGGTGGATGGCTTGGGCTCAATATTTTGGATATGGTAAGCGATCCAATCAAGAATTCAATTTATGCATATAGTAGGTCTGACTTAACAAAGGAGTGGAGCAATATTTTAAGCATAGTGAGCTTTATGAATTAGAGATCAGGTTAGGGTGCACCATGATTAGAGAATCATTGGACAAGAGTTGTCCACTCATCTGTTGATCCATCACCAATAATTATTAGGTGAGATGGTGAGCCAGTCGTTGGAACCGCACCATCTACTAGAAATCTATAATCATGGAGATTTTTGCATCTCTATCAAGAGAATGCAGGGATCCGAGTAAATAGTGAAAGCCTAATTTATTTAAAAATAAAATTCTTAAATAAATTAATTAAGTCTAATTATAAAATCTAACTATAAACTTTAACTCTCTATAGAAAAATATCTACGTTCAACCCACTAGCCCATATCCTGGACACCCATAGACTGACCGGAACCAACTACAAGGATTGGCTCCAAAACTTCAAAATAGTTTTGGGTTATGAGAAGTTGACTCATGTGTTGGAATAAGATCCTCCCACTTTACTAGCCCGTCCATCCACTGAATAGAGAGCTGTAGGAATCAGATGTAGGGTTTCATGGGTAGATCTTGAAACTTTTTCAGGATCAGACAGTGAAAGACTTAAATAAATTAAATATTTATTTAAATAAATATATAAATACTAAGATATCAGATCTATTATATGATCAAGGCATGATATTAAATCAGAAATTAAAAATAAAAAGGAGAAGGAAAGGTTGATCACATCAACCTAGATCTACACTACATCTAATGCAGGTATGAAATGAATAGATCAAATATATTATCTATGCAAGTTAGATGTTCTAACTTTCTGATCCAGACTTGAGGATGAAGTTATGAGCCACACACACCTCCGACCTCTAGGAGTCATCCACACGAGCCTACGAACTCTGATCTGAAGTCCTATGCAGGAAATCAGCATAGCATACTAGTACCATGCTGATCCTTCTTCGACAATCGATCCGATGCTCCTTTCTTTAAAATATGGACTCTCCAAAATATGAGAAGAAAGAGGAGAGTTTTTTGACCTAAGATTCTCTCATAAAAAACTCAAAAGGAGGAGAGATGAAGAACAAAACAACCCTAGAAGAAGACCCTCTTCTTCTTCTCTTTCTCTCACCTAGACACCTAGTTTGGTGCCTATGGAACCCCCATGCCCAAGGTTCCTCTTCCTCTAATTTTTGCACACCCCAAATATCTTCCAAAGCTCTGTATTCCACAAAGAAGATAGATCAAAATTCATCCAAAATTTATAGAAAAGAAGAGTCCTTGTCTAGGTCAAAAACTAGACAAGGCAGGACTAGATTTGGCAAGTGGTTGGGGCACCCAACTCTTGGGTGCCCCTCTGATTTTTTTTGTAAATCCAGAAAGGGAGAGTGCATAAAATTCTCCTTTCTCCCCTTGGAAATAGTGGAGAAAAAATAGGAGAGGGGGTGGCACACAAGGGAGAGAAGATTTGGTCAACAAGGATTCTATCTCATAGAATCCTAAAGCAAAACTAACTCTCCTTTTGACTTGGTCTTCCAACAAATTGCCTTATGAGAAAAGGTGGGAGAGAGGGGCATGCATGATGATCAGCAAGAGGAGATCTCATGCAAAAAATAAAGAAAAATGGGCGTGGGGGGTGTGGGCTATGATGGCACAAGGTTAGGAAGTTCTAGTCACACTAGGACTTCTATTTTGATTTGGTCAAACAAGGTCTTTTAACCGAATAAAATAAAGTGTAAACCAACTCAATTAAATAAGATCATAATTTATTTAAATACTTAATTAAATTAAATTAAATTATATTTAATTTTAATTTAATTTTCTAATCAAATTAGAAAATTGAGTTGATCCGAGTCCTAGTTAGACTAGGACTAGTTCTTTCTTGCACTTGGCTTATCCAATAAGTCAATTAGACTTGATCCAATCAAATCCAAACTAAATTTAATTAAATTATATTTAATTAAACCTAATCTTAGTCCTCTGACTTAATCAAACTAAGCCAATTAGCAATCTAATTGCTAATCGATCCTTCTGCAATACTTGCACTAGGTTAAACACCAATCATATTGATTGTTTAATCCTAGAATAATTCTTAATCATTGATCAACCATCCGATCAGATCATAAGCTCTAATGTATATGACCTCATAGGTTCAAACCTAAGTTGATAGCATAGGAATAGATTTTTGTACCAATCAAAGTATAGAACGACATCCTTAGAACCCATATGGATATAGTTTTCATATAATTCATCCTCTTGACCAAAATGCTCATAGGACACCTTAGAGTTCGACTATCAACTCTGATAAGGTTGTCCATATTATATTTCAAAATATCAAATCCATCTAACTTATTATCCTGGCCAAGATTTTGCTATATTAAAATACAGTAATACATTCTTCTCCAACTCTTGGAGTGGTTAATCCCATCTTGATCACACTCTAACTTCGCAAGTACTTAACTATGCTCAGAAGCCTTCCATTACTGAATTAGAAATTTAGTTAGTCCGATACCAAAGTATAATGAGTTGCTTGTAGGTTACTAAGATGATCTCAGGTCAAAGAGATACTTATACCTATATCCCATCAGAGACATTCTCGACAGCAGAATGCTCTAGAATTGATCACGTTCAATGATGATGTACCTATACATCTCACCTATATGCCATACCAATGTCTCCACACTCTTTGGTTAAGAGGACAATCAATCTATATGGCATACAACAACCTATGCTTGATAGTTGCTGTCATCCTTATTAATAGCCTATCATTTGGTCGTGAACAAATTTATGGACTAGTCGATAAATTCTCTCTTTATCGAAGCTAAATAGTCCTAAGAATTTCATCACAATAATGGCGCTCAATAGAAGATGAATACTTATGACAAAAAATGTCAAAAATATATTTTATTTATTAATGAATCAATTACAAATATAAAGTAGCTCAACCGTTAATAGGCTGATGATTGGCTTTGGGATACATTTTTCAACAACTCCCACTTATCCTAAAGCCACTTGGCACAGTATCTAATACCTATCTTCGTCTTGTGGTTGTCGAACTTCTTTATTGCTAGGGCTTTAGTGAAGGGGTTAGCCAGATTTTTCTTTCCATCGACCTTCTGAAGGTCGATGTCATCTCGATCCATGATATTCTAGATCAGGTGAAAGCGGTGCAGAATGTGCTTCGTTCGCTGGTGTGCCTTCAGTTCTTTCATCTAAGCAATGGCACCCATGCTGTCATAGTAGAGTAGGACCGGACCATCAAGTAAGGATGCTATTTTGAGCTCAATGATAAACTTCCTCAGCCACACAACTTCCTTTGCAGCATCTGATGCTACCACATACTCTACTTCGCAAACAGAGTCTGCCATAATATGCTGCTTGGACCTCTTCCAGCAGATGGCTCCACCATTTAGAGTAAAGATATATCCCGACATGCTTCTGCTATCATCAAGGTTAGATTGAAAGCTGGTGTCTGTAAATTTCATAAGTTTTAGATCTGACTCGCCATAAACCAACCATTGGTCCTTAGTATTTCTCAAATACTTAAGTATGGCTTTAACCACTTTCCAGTAATTTTCTTTGGGTTCAAACTAGTATCTACTCACTACTCCTAGTGAGTATGCCATGTCTGGTCTCGTACATGTCATGGAGTACATGATAGATCCCACTGTCAAAGCATATGGGGCTCTACTCATACGCTCTCTCTTCAGGAGTTGTTGGACAATCCTTCTTAGAGCGAGAAATTTCATGGCCTATCAGAAGTAAGCCTATTTTAGAATTCTCCATGCTGAACCTTTTCAGCACCATATCTATGTACATGGACTGGGATAATCCAAGCATCCTTTTAGATCTATCCCTATAGATCTTCATCCCTAGGATGTAGGATGCTTCACCCAAGTCCTTCATGGAGAACTGTGATGATAATCAGACTTTTATTTTCTATAGTGCGGGGATGTCATTCTCGATTAAGAGAATGCCATTCATGTACAAAACAAGAAATACCACTACTGGACCATTTGCCCATTTGTAAATATAGGGTTCTTCACCATTCTTAATAAAGTCATACGTTTTGATTACTTTATCAAAATGCATGTTCCAACTCTGAGATGCCTGCTTCAGTCCATAAATGGATCTTTAAAGCTTGCACACCTTGGACTCATCTGTAGATGTGAATCCCTCAGGTTGTATCATATACACCTCTTCGGTTAACTCTCTATTCAAAAAAGCTATTTTCACATCCATCTGCTAGATCTCATAGTCTAGATGGACAGCAATTGCAAGCATAATCCGAATGAACTTGAGCATTGCCACAAGAAAGAATGTCTCGTCATAGTCAATACCATAACATTGACGATATCCCTTGGCATCAGATGGGCTTTATAGATCTCCACCTTTCCATCTGCACCCCTCTTCCTTTTCAAGACCCATTTATATCCAATGGATTTAACCCCTTTGGGTGGGTCAACCAATGTCCACACATCATTGACCTTCATGGACTCCATTTTGGATTTCATGGCCTCAAGCCATTTCTCAAAATCAGGTCTCGGCATAGCATCCACATAGGTGATCGGATCCTCATTATTTTCATCGAGTTCGATGGGATCACCATTCCGAACCAAGAAATCATTGTATCTATTTGACTGATGCGATACTTTACCAGAACGCCTTAATGGTGCAGGTTCATTGGGCTCTAGATTTGATCTAATCAAATCCGATTCTGGTTCAGCTATAGGTGTCGATTTTTCTACCATTGAACTTCATTAAGTTCAACCTTAGAGGCAACAATTCCTTCACCAAGAAATTTCTTTTCCAAAAAAATTGCCCTAAGGCTGATGAATACCTTTTATTCATCAGCATGGTAGAAATAGTATCCTTTTGTCTCTTTTGGGTACCCTATAAATATGCACTTGTCAGACCTTGGTCAAGTTTATTTGTAACTAACCGTTTAACATAAGTCGGGCACCCCTAAACCCTAAGGTGTGAAAGTGCTGGCTTACGCCCTGTCCATATCTTATATGGAGTTTTAACTACAGACTTACTTGGAATCCTATTTAATAGATAACAAGTCAATTCAAGTGCATATCCCCAGAAAGATATCGGCAAATTGACAAAATCCATCATGGATCGGACCATGTCTAATAGAGTCTGATCCCTCCTTTCAGACACACCATTATATTATGGTGTTCTTGGAGGAGTCCATTGGAAGAGAATTTCATTCTCTCCTAGATATGTGAGAAACTCATTGAAAAGGTATTCCCCTCCTCAGTCAGATCGAAGAGTTTTAATACTCTTTTAAGTTTATTTTTCTACTTCACTTTGAAATCGCTTGAACATTTCAAAAGAATCCAACTTATGTTTCATCAGATAGACATATCCACATCTGGATAGATCATCTATGAAAGTAATGAAGTAGACATATCCATCTTTGGCACTTGTGCTCATTGGTCCACATACATCAGTATGTACTAGACCTAAGAGCTCAATGGCTCTTTCACCTTTTTCAGTAAAAGATGATTTGGTCATTTTACCAAGAATACAGGATTCATAGGTTGAAAGTGATTCACAATTACTGACTTCGAGTATTCCATCTTGAGCTAACCTGTCTATTCGATTTTTGTTTATGTGACTTAGCCTACAATGCCATAAGTAGATATCTAACACACTATCTAATCTTGGGTGTTTGCTGGTTGAATAGACTATATTAACAAGTTGTGATAGCATATACATACCATTATTCAAATATCCATAGAAAATAGTAACACCATTCATAATAATATTACAAACTTATTTCTTTATTAAAATTTCATAATCATTTTTGGCCAGAAGGCCTATAGAAATGATATTTAAAAAGAAACTAGGATAGAAGTAACAATCACTAAGAACAACGGTATGGGACTCAAATACAAATTTCAAAATTTTTAAAGCTAGAACTAGAACTGGTCTTCGATCTCCAATGTTTAGGAACCTTTCACCTTACTCGAATCTCCTACTGACCTGCAACTCCTGCAATGAATTGCAAATATAGTAAGGGCTATCGGTATCTAATATCCAGTCAGTAATATCACAAATAGAGAAATTGCAAGGAGTATCATATAAATACCTTGCCCAGCAATAGCTTGCTTCTTTCTTTACCTATTCAGATCCAGAAAGGCAATGTACTGAGGACAGTTTTTTTTCACTGCTCCCAATTCTTACAAAAGAAGCATTCAGCTTGACTCTTATCGGGCTTGATCTTCTTGGTCTGGCCCTATACAGATGTCCCAGCCTGAACTTGCACCTTCTTAGCTTTCTTCTTCTTATTCTTCTTCCCTTTCCTAAAGGGTCGAGAGCTAGAAGATGAACCTCCTACTAAGTTCACTGACTTTTTATGAAGTTGGTGATCCTTCTCAAAGTTTTGAAGTAGCCCCAGTAACCCATGGTAGTCTACTTTAGGCTTTGTCATTCTAAAATGATTAAGAAATGGGAGAAACGACTTGGGCAATAAGTTCAATATTGCATCTTTTTCAAGCTATTTATGTAAGAAAAAGTCGAGCTTGCTCAATCGCTTTATCAGCTCGATCATGTACAATACATGATTAGTGACAGAGGCACTGTCCCGTATTCTGACATTGAAGATGGCACAACTAGTCTTATGCCTCCCCACATCATCGGATGTGCCAAAAGAATCCTCCAACACTTGAAGCATGTCTTTTGGCTGAGCTGTCTCAAATCTACGATTGAACTCATCGCTCATAGTAGCCAGCATGATGAAGCGCACCATGGTCCAATCACTAAGCCACTTCTGGTAAGTGTCTCTGACTGTTCCACGTGCATTGGTAGCTAGCTCCTCAGGTGCAGGATTCATCAGCACATATAGGATCCGTTCATACTCCAGGACTATCTTCAACTTTCGGTATCAATTATCGAAGTTGGATTCCACCAACTTATCATTGTCCAACAATGATCGGAGCGATAAGAAAGTGGCCATATCTGCATAAAGAAAAAGCATAACCTAATTAGTAATTGATTCATTAAATCTAAAGATTTGGACTTTAATCAAAAGGTTCTCCCACTATTTATTCGAATTGATAGCCTCTACCTCCAATCTGAGGAATTATAATAATTTCTTAGTGGATACTAGAATCCACATAGATTGTACACGAGGCCAACTTTGGTTGGCCCACCCATGTACATCTAAGGATAGGTTCATAACTAATTATTTCTCTAAATAACTTCTAGTAATTAAATTTTGCTTCAGCCCCTGATCAGTTGGTTTTGGCCTTCTTAGAAAATGGTCCAGTTAGATCCAACCATTAACATGACTATACATGGCCCATCTAACCAATGAATGATCAGGCCCAACTTTGGTTGGCCCACCTGACCACCATTTAGAAAGATGTATCTAAGAAATCATATAATGAATGATAATTCCATCAACCAACACCAGGCCTTTGGGCCTCCAATGATTATCCAACTGAAGGACCCATTATCATCCACTTTAATGGGAGGCTATGATCCAGTTATCATATAACTATTTTATTTTAGGGACCTAATAATTTTAGAGGATTTATTTATAGAAGTGAGTAGGTCAAATTAACTAGCTTGTCATGATCCTCCCACTGGCTTCACCAAGTCAGCTTAAGGGAGACCACTAATAGGTTGGTCTAGGAGCACCTAAATCAGTTACACTGATTTATCTAGCTGACATGGGTCAACTCAAATTGTCAAGTGATCTGATCAAAACTCAATCTCATCAAGAAGGCCAGGTAAGTCAGATCGATGGAAGGTTCTGCCAAAGCTTGCCTTAGACACCATTGAAAATGGTCAGGTAAGCAGGTTGCCAATTAAAAACCATCAGTCGTATATGCCAAACTTACCTTTAACACCAACTGATTTAATTAGTCTTGATTAGATCAATCTAATAGTTCGAGCTAGACCTCTTAGCCAAGAATTAAGACCATTTGGTTCTTGTTAAAGACATGGACTTGACCAACTACAACTATTGTAATTGATCTAGAGAATCCTTAACCTAATCTAAGACAACAATTAATTAGATTTAGTCAATTCTCTAATTAAGTTCATTCTTTAATCTAACCTTAGGTCTAACCCAATTAATGAACCTAATCTCCACTAACCCATTAACCCAATGTGTTATGATTCGTGTCATAGGATCTTCAATTAACAATTCTAGAACCTAATCAAACAACTTCTTAATTCTTAATTAAGTTTTGGGCTGAGGGTTGGGGTTTGACTTTTCAAAAATAATTTTCATATTTATAAAATATTTTTACAACATGGTTCTATCAACTAAGTTGCATGTTTGATTCATAATCAATATGCAAGTAAAATAAATATGAAACTACTTTAGATCTAATCTAAACAGGTTCATGTTATTAAAATAGTTTCAATAATAATCAATCATAAATCTCCCTAGATCAAATCTAATAAATTTATAATGATTAAAATTAGATTAAAATATTTTTAATTAGATCATAAAATTTTTTAGATCTAATCTAAAATTTTATGATCAATATTTTAGATCAGCACGTACTAGGACAATCTTTGCACTATAAGGGATAGACCTTATAGCAAGACAATCTTATGATAGTTTGTGCAATCTAAAATATTTTATTTTTAAATATAAAACTATTTTAAATCTATTAAATTATAAATAAAATTAAATTAAATCTAATAAATTTATGATTATAGTCTGATCATCAGAAACTAGGACAACCTTTTCACTGTAAGGAATAAATCTTATAGTAGGACAATCTTATGGCAGTTCGTAAGATCTAAATTTTTAATTTTAAATTTAATAATTAGATTATAAATTATATTTAATTTAAAAAATAATCTAAATATGCACAAAAATCATGTAATAAGAACCTTGGCTCCGATACCAATTGTAGGAACTAGATCTAGGGTTTCATGGATAAATCTTGAAACTTTTTCAGGATCAGACAGTGGAAGACTTAAATAAATTAAATATTTATTTAAAAAAATATATAAATATCTAAATCTTAGATCTATTACATGGTCAAAGAATAATATTAAATTAAAAATTAAAAATATAAAGAAGAAGGAAAGGTTGATCACATCAACTTTGATCTACACTACATCTAATGCAGGTATGAAATCAATAGATCAGATCTATTACCTATACAAATTAGATATTTTAACTTGCTAATCTAGGCTTGAGGATGAAATCATAAGCTACACACATATTCGACCTCTAGGAGTCATCTACATGAGCCTACGAACTCTGATCTGAAGTCCGATGTAGGAAATCAATACAACATGCTAGTACTGTGTTGATCCTTGTTCGACGATCGATCCGATGCTCCCTTCTTTAAAACTTGGACTCTCCAAAATATGAGAAGAAAGAGGAGAGTTTTATAATCTAAGATTCTCTCAGAAAAACTCAAAAAAAGGAGGAGAGATGAAAAATAAAATAGCCCTAGAAGAAGATCCTCTTCTTCTTCTCTTTTCTCTCACCTAGACACCTCATTTGGTGCCTATGGAACCCCCATGCCCAAGGGCCCTCTTCCTCTGAATTTTGCACACCCTAAACCTCTCCCAAAGCTCTATATTTCATGAAAAAATTAGGCCAAAATTCATCCAAAATTTATTGAAAAGAAAGAGTCCTTGTCTAGGTCAAAAACTAGACAAGGTAGGACCAGATTTGGCAAGTGGTTGGGGTGCCCAACTCTTGGGCGCCCCTCCTCTAATTTTTTTTGTGAATTCAGCAAGAGAGAATGCATAAAATTCTCCTTTCTCACTATGGAAATGGTGGAGAAAAAATAGGAGAGGGGGCGGCACACAAGGGAGTGAAGATTTGGTCAATAAGGATTCTATCTCATAGAATCCTAAAGCAAAACTAACTCCCCTTTTGACTTGGTCTTCCAACAAATTGCCTTAGAAGAAAAGAAAGGAGAGAGGGGCATGCGTGATGATCAAGGAGAGGAGATCTCATGCACAAAATAAAGAAAAATGGGTGTGGGCTAAGGTGGCGCAAGGTTAGGCAGTCCTAGACACACTAGGACTCCTATTTTGACTTGATCAACAAGATCTTTTAACCAAGTAAAATCAAGAGTAAACCAACTCAATAAAATAAGGCCCTAACCCATTTAAAGGCTTAATTAAATTAGATTTAATTAGATTTAATTTTGATTTAATTTTCTAATCAAATTAGAAAATTAAGCCGACCCAAGTCTTAGTTTGACTAAGACTAGTTCTTCCTTGCACTTGGCTTATCCAATAAGTCAATTTATCATGACTCCTCAAGTCGGGGCTCGACCAGACATGGGTCAAGGTGCAAACCAAATTGGGTCACTGGATGGGTTCGAGGTCTGACTACATTCTCTTGAGATTTGGACAACTTGGAGACCAAATCTGAGCCCTAAAATTATCTGGAGAAATGTGTACAAGATCTATAAGGTGTACTCAAGAGAATGGGGCCGAGGGCACATATCTCGAGATGTACATTGGTCAGCAAAGAAGCTAGTGCAATGAGGCATAACAAAATGCAGTTTACCCATGCAACTTTGTGCGACATTCTGGGAACTCCATAGAAGTTGGTTCAAAGTGGGTGAGGCATTATCTTAAATGATTTTTCATTCTGAATCCAACAGATCAAGTTTTGTTGCAATCCAAGTTCGTTTGAGTCATGAATCTGGTAGTTTTATCTGACCGCACAGAGTCCAACAAGAATAGAGATTCTGAGTTTATCTTTATCTTATACTTAGAGAGTTGAGTTAGTGAGGGACTTGTAATCTGGGATTGTTCCTATATAAAAGGACACTCAAGGGTGGGGTTAGAGATCAAGAGAGAGAGGAAAAGAAAGAGAACATCTAAGGATCCTCTTGTATCAATAAGGGATCAAGAGATCGAGAGAGCTTCTATTGTTAACCAACGAGTGGTTATTTAATAAAAGTTCTCTTTTCCTTATTTCTTCTTCTTCTTCATGGTATTTTCTGGTGTCGCATTCCGCTGTGTTCTATTATTGTTGGGTGTGGCCTAAGTCATAGAGACTAAGTTTCCATGTTAGGAAGACTGATCGGTTCTCTTCTGCCCTATGAAGAGTTGACCGAGCCACACGTTGTTGGGATTTGCTCTGAAATCCCTTCGTACATGATAGTTGGTATCAGAGCGATATCGAAAATAAAGAAGATGACCTCTACATCAGCACCCATAGTGAAAATGGGGGATTCATCATCCTTGACCTTGGATCCCAATCCTGCCTCAGGAGGAGGCACGGTAATGGGTGGAGCACATGCAGTTGATGATTCCCTACAAGGGCTATAGATTGCATCTTTGATTATCTCCACCGACAATCGACTATGAAAGCACGAGGCCCAAATAGCTGAGGTTGAAGATCGAATGGAGGACTTGAGGGTAAGGACGCAACCCTTCAAGGTGAGATCACTGCTCAGCTGAATCAAATTTTCTTCGATATGGAGCGGCGCTAAAAGGAAGTGTTGCAGTGCAATAAGGAGTTGGAGACCATGGTGAAGGCTCTCCAAATATAGGTGGTTGACCTTTCAAAGAAAAAAACTACCACGGGCGTGTCCTCTTCTACCTCAATAATGGAGGTCACAAGTGAGGCTACACGTCCCCTGCACAAGCTTGATGTTCCCAAGCCACAGGAGTTCTGCAGGCAGCAATTTGCAAAGAAGGTAGATAACTTTCTTTTCGCTATGGAACAATACCTATAGGTTATCAGCATAAGGGTTGAAGCCATGAAGGTGAGCACGGCAGCCATGTTCTTGAGGGATGTGGTGATGCTTTGGTGGCGACGTCGGGCTGACGATGTGAAGCAAGGGGCTGTTCTAATCACCAGTTGGGCATAGTTCCAAACTGATCTTCAGAAGCAATTCTTCCCTGAGTTTGCTAAGGATGATGCTTGAGCACGACTATGGTGACTCACACAAAAGGATGATGTGCAAGAGTTCAGTAAATTATTGTTGGAGGTACTAGACCTCAGCCAGGAGGACTCTCTCTTCACCTTTCTTGATGGGCTCAAACCATGGGCCAAGATGGAGTTGCAGCGAAGAGGAGTTAAGAGTTTGAACGAGGCAATAGCTCAAGCGGAGGCTCTCATCAAGTTCAAGACTCAACCCATAGCTCCCAAAGCCCAAGCATCCAAATAGGGCAAAGGTGGGGGAGCGAAATCGGTCATAAGAGAGGTGGAAAAGGTTCAAATCCAAGCTCCTCAAGTGGAGGTGCTTTCCAAGCGAAAGGCAAAAGGGTGGTGCAAGGTACCAGCACTATCTCATGCTACATTTGCAATGGACCGCATAAGGTGAAGGATTGTCCATTGAGGGGCAAGATCGCATCTATGATGGAGCAGCAAGAGACCGACCAAAGGATGGATTCACTCAGTCTCAATGCCCTGAAGGTTAAGGGGCCGTGAGGCCTACTCTACGCACCTGTCAATATCAATGGTCACACCTTTCAGGCACTGGTGCCACTAACTTTTTTGTGGACTTAGCAATGGTGAAGAAGCTCAACTTGAAGATTGAATGTGATGAGCACATGTTCAAGGTGGTCAACTCCATAGAGGTAGCAACAAGCGGAACAGCCAAGGATGTTGAGATCCAATTTGGTACATGGACTGGATGGGTGACAGTGATGTGTCACGTATGAAGGGATCTCAGAGCAAATCCCAACAACGTACGGCTTGGTCTGCTCTTCACAGGGTAGAAGAGAATCGATCAGCCTTCCTAGCATGGGAACCTAGTCTCTATAACTCAGGCCATGCCCAATAATAATAGAACATAGCAAAATGCGACACTAGAAAACACCATGAAGAAGAAGAAGAAATAAGGGAAAGAAAACTTTTATTAAATAACCACTCGCTGGTTTACAATAGAAGCTCTCCCGATCTCTCGATCTCTCACAGATACAAGAGGATCCTTAGATGATCTCTTTCTTTCCCTCTCTCTCTTGATGTCTAACCCCATCCTTGAGTGTCCTTTTATATAGAAACAACCCTAGGTTATAAGTCCCTCACGAACTCAACTCTCTAAGTATAAGATAAGGATAAACTCAGAATTCCCATTCTCGTAGGACTCTATGTAGTCAGATAAAACTGCCAAGTTTATGATCCAAATGAACTCGGATTGCAACGAAACTTAATCCGTTGGATTCAGAATGAAAAATTCTTTAAGGAAATACCTTACCCACTTTGTACCAACTTCTACGGAGTTCCCAAAATATCATACAAAGTTGCATGTGTAAACTGCATTATGTTACGCCTCATTGCACTAGCTTCTTTGCTGACCATTGTACATCTCGAGACATGTGCCCTCAACCTCATTCTCTTGAGTACTTCTTGTAGATCTTGTACACATTTGCCCAGGTAATTCTAGGGCTCAGATTTGGTCTTCAAGTTACCTAAATCTCAAGAGAGTGTAGTCAGACCTCGAACCTATCCAGCGACCCAATTTGGTTTGCACCTTGATCCATGTCCGGTCCAGTTCCGATTCGAGAAGCCATGACACCCTCCCTCACCTAAGCCAAAGTCACCCCCGACGAGGCTAGGCAGTACTTATTGATGATGTCTTCAAACTACCGTAGTTCATCACCATACTCCTAACTCGCTTCTAAGTCTACTAGTCCGCTCCATCGAACTAAGTACTGCACCCGACTGCCCTTCTTCCTATCCACCTTGATTTCAAATATCTTCTTGGTGTAATGAACTCTTACAGCCACTGGAGCTCCCTCACTTTGAGCCTGAGAAGGGTCGGTTGTGTCTACTTTAAATGACTTCAACAGAGACACGTGGAACATCGGATGCACTTTCGGCTTGGAAGGCAGCGACAATCGGTACGCAGTCTCTCCAATTTGATGGGTGATGATGAAGGAGCTGAAGGAAAATCCTGATTTCCCGGTCCAGGTTCGTCCAGATCTGATCAGATCAAGAGATATATTTCAAAAAATTTTTCTTGATCTCAATCAAATCTTGATATGTTTCAGATCTGATTCTTATTATTTTAATAAATAAAAAAAAAATAAGATAAATTAAATCAAATTTAACTTACCTGATTTGGGTAATCCTATTACCCTATAGATGATCCTGATTGCAGCGGAAGGTTCTGGATCTTAGCCATGCAAGCGCCTGGCCTCTACCGGTATCCACTCGGGTTGGATCTGGAGATCCTCTTCTTCTCTATCACACCTCCAAAAATCAGATCTGGATCTGATCTGGAGGATCTTCAAAACTCTTTTGAAGATCTGCACGTCCTTTTAGAGCGCAGCCTCTGCATTCATGAACGAAACACCTTGACGGAACAAAGAAAAGGTAGAGGGGGAAGGTTGGCTTTTTTCAAGAATTTTTTAGATTAGGGTGGGGGGTGTGATAAGCATCATAAATTCACCAATAAAAGTATTAATTTATTAATTAATTTATATTAATTTTTAAGAATTAATAATCAATTTATATATAATTTTTGAAAAATTCATATTTTTATTAATTAAAAAATTAATTAAAAAATAATAAAAATTAATAAAAATTAAAAAATAAAATTTTATTATCAATAGAAAGAGCTCATTTTTTTGATCACAACGAAATAAATTTCAAGTAAAACGGAGCTAAAATGAAAAAGATATGAATTTTTAAAAATATAAAATAAATAAAAATTAAATAAAAAAGAAAACGGCTCAGCCGGCTCCGCAAGCCGAGCCACCAAGCCAAGCCGAGCCATCAAGCCGACTCAGCCGTTGAAGCCATCAGCCGGTCCACGATCCAGGCGTGGACCGCCAGCTCAGCAAATTCCGGCGAATCAGAGATTGCCACGTGGTGGACCTAGACCCCTTAAGGGTCTACAGAAATTTATCGCGGCTCACAAGGGTAATTCAGTCTTTTCGTCCGACAACAGCGGCGCTGATTGGTTGCGGTGTGCGGTGCGGCCGGTCCACGCGGTCCATGGGAACAGTTATTGCGCGATCGGACGGATGTGGTTGTTTGCGGTCAGGATCGGACGGCTGTGGTTGCTTCCGAATTTTATTCAGATACAAACATCACGCGGATCACCATCGGACGGCAGCGCTCGATCCAGGCGATGATCCGACGGTCCAGAACGCTGCCGGCGGTGATCAAGACTCCCGAAGCGCGATTTGCGGCCAGATTTCCTCGATCAAGCGCGATCCAACGGCCAGAATTTAATCCGACCCGATCTGAGCTTATCTGCATCCGATTTTGATGATTTTTGGACCGTTGGATTCCTGTTGAACGGCTGGATTTTATCAGATTTATCAGAGTCATATCAGAGCTATTTTGATTCAAATTTTATCCAAATTTCTTTGTATTTTGATGATTACAAAGGCTATTAGTCCCATATTGCCTTTAGAAAAAATATCCAGCCCTCCTAGCTCTATAAAAAGGACCCCAGGCCATCAGAAATCAATATCTCCGATCAAGGTGAAGCTTTGGTACAGGGCGAAGCCAGGCTATGGGTTAAAGGCTGCTTCGAAGCAACGGGTGCCGAGAAGAAGAGCCGAGCTTCTACACCATCTTTCTGCCAATGCCGATCCAAGATCAGAGATCAGGCTATTTTATTTTATTTCTTTTTTTTTAAATTTTATGTATTTAAATTCTAAAATTTTAATTAATAAAAATTTTATTTTTGCATTTTAATTTCTTGCTTTTTATTTTTATTGCAATTTAATTTCTGCACTTTAAATTATTGCTTTGCAAGTAGATGCTAAGATCTAACTAGTAGATCTTAGTACCAAGTTTAAATTCCTGCATCTTTTAATTTTTACTTTTTTTTATTTTCCGACTTCACTTTTGATCCCAAAACTCTTCTTTTTTATCTTTTTCTTTTATAAAATCAAAGATTTCAAATCTAAAAACACTACCTTCCCTGTGGATTCGACCCGACTCACTACTATCTACGCATTTTCAATAATTTTAAGAAGTCGGATTAAACTGATAAACACGGTGTCTTAACGACAGCATCGCGTTCCCTATCAAGTTTTTGGCGCCGTTGCCGGGGAAGGTTTTTGATTTTTAATTTTGATTTCTTTGATTTTTTTTTTGTAAATTAATTATTTTTTTTAATATTGCTTACTAATTTTTTTATTTATTTTGTAGAAAAAAAAAGGAGAAAATGAAGAAAGCATCTAATTTTGGTGAGATCAATCCTAACCCTAGTCCTCTTTTCTTTTTATTTATTTATTTATTTATTTATTTTATTTTAAAATTAATTTAAAAAAATATCCATTTAAACCTAATTAAAAGCCTCATGATAAGATTAGAAACCCTAACTGTTTAGAGCATGCATCATATTAGTTTTATTTTTATTTTTATTTTTATTTATTTATTTTTTTTTTTGGTGATTGCTGGAGGCAAGGTAAGCCTTTCAGAATTTAATTAGTTGCATGCATCTAGTTTAAATTGCATAGAACCCTTTGATTGAATTTTTTTTTATGCATATTCATATTAAACCAAATTAAGGGCATAACCCAATTAAATAAGATAAGGTGGGGATTTGATCACCCTTCCTTAGCCCACAAACAACCAACCAACATCCTGCATTGACCTAAGCCTTTAATTTTAAAATCAATTAGACATCAACCCTAGGAACTCGAGCTCAATAGGACAAGGAATCCTAAGAGTTGAACCGGGTTAGGATAAGTCAATTTGACTGGTGTCTAGGAAAGTGGTTCAGGGACGATTGGGCCCGAAGGAAGGTGGTTTCTAATTGGTTCCGTTCGCTTACCTGGCCAAGCACAATTGGTGTCTAAGGCAAGCAACGGGGGGACTCCCACCGACCTTACACTTACCTGGCTAGTTGATTGGCTAATCCTACACTTGGAGGGCTTGAAGGTGACCTTGGCAGTTAGGAGCTGTCTAGATCTAGGATTAACCCCTTAGTCAGGATTGATTGACCAACTTGATTGCTAACCAACATCAAACCTAATAAATCTAATTCTTCTCTCTCTTCTTAGTTCTAACTCTTAGGATTTCTTCTCTTTCTTTCTTTTCTTTACTCCTCTAAAAATAAAATAAAATAAAAAAAATTAAACTAACTAAAAATTAATAATTAAATTAAATTAAATTAAATTAAAATTAATAAATAAAATAATTAAAAAAATTAATTTTTAATATAATATAATAATAATAATAAATTAAAAAAAATAATATTCTAAAAATTTTTTGAAACCATACATTAGGGTTACACTAATACATGCATGGTAGGAAATCGCTTTTTCTGATTTAGTTGAACTTAATTGAATGGTTGATTCACATTAAACATAATAATCAAATGGCTAATATAAATCTAATAGTCCAAAAATTAGATAAAGTTGACCTTCTTGCTCAGAAAATAGATCAACTCCTAATCCCTAGGTCAACAATCTCCTCACAATTCACATCATCTTCTAATTATCAGGAGAGTTATTCAATCTGTGCTAGTCCAACCCATCATGTAAGTGAATATCCTATGACTGCACAGTTTCCATATTTTATCCAAGAACAAGTTCAAGCTACTCAAGGATACTCCAAATTGATTAATGACCCATTTTCAAATTCATATAATTCAGATTGGAGTAACTTTAATTTTTCTTGGACATCCCAACAGACTCAGGCTCAGACCCAAATTTCACTTGAGCAAAATTATCAAAATTATGCCTATAATAATGGTCAGCCTAGTCAGTTTAACCAGCCATCATATTATAATCAGCCTTCATACCCACCTCCTCAACAGACCAATCTAGCTGATGATAGATTTAACCAACTTCAACAATTAATTCTAACTCAACAGCAATCTATCGCCAGACTAGAAGCTCAAATAGGATAATTAGTTGAGTCTAACATGAGGAGAGAACTAGATCAACTACCGAACCTACCAATTTCAAACAACCCACCTAATGACCACCAACCACCTGGATTAAATTATCAATCTAATGTTTCATCTAAGAATCTCCAATTTGAGAATACCAAAGTAATTCCTGAACTTAAAAGCTATAGGATTCTTATGGACCCATACCAAGACCAGGTGAGAGAGGCTAGTACTGATGCTAGCCAAAATAAAAATTTAGAGGAACTGGTTAGTACTGAGACTAACCACATAGAAGAACCCAAGCCAGGAATTAGTACTGATGCTAGTTCCAGTTTAAATGAGATAGAAATAAGGGAAAAGAGAATAGATGATTTACCCGAGACTTATAAACCTAATGTCCTATTCCCTTCAACCCTAGAAGCTGGTTCTTCTTATAAAAATCAAAAGGCATGTAATGAAATGTCAATGGAGTTGTTTAAGCAGGATCACATTAATTTACCTCCAGAATTAAAACCGCCTTTAGTCACCATTCCAGCACCCATTGAATCAAACTTAACTCCTAAAACTCCATTCATGAGCATTTTAGAAGAACAAATAGGAGAAATTCTTAATAAACATGGGTCTGAGAATGGAATCATAAAATTATATCCCAAAAATTAACAGTGAATATATCAATAATGGGATTAAAAATCAAATCAACTTTCTGAGATTGGCAATCCAAAACCATTGGAATTTGTCAATCCAATATTCGACACAGGATAGTGAGCTACATTGTGTCTGGCTGAAGACGGTAAACTTAGCGCTTGTTGGGAGGCAACCCAATATTTAGTTTTTATCTAATTTATCTTATTTTCTTTTTAGGATAATTTGAATAAGTTGGAGGGAGAGCTCAAATTTGTAAAGGCATGTGCTGGACCAAAAAAAATAAAAAATAAAATAAATAAATAAATATAATAAATAAATAATATACTGAGTTAGGTGTATTCTTCCATGTTCTTTATTACATCCTTTATTTTTTCTTCTCCATTGAGGACAATGTCGATTAAGTTGGGGGGAGAGAAAAATAAAAATTTTAAAATTTTAAGTCCTCGAAAAAGTTAGTATTTAGTATTTAGATACTTGATTATGCTTAAGAATCGAATTAAACTAAGCATTTTTAAAAAGAAAATTGATGCACAGATTAGAGAATCTATGAGATATTGAGGAATCAAGTATTAAGAAAATTCAATAAAGAGTTAAGTCCAGAACATAAAAAATTTTTTCTTGGAGCATTTCTAATTATTTCTACTAGCATCAAAGAAAAGTCTACTTTTTATAGGCTTGTGTAGGGTAACTATACGTTTCTTCATATAAAAATTTATTTTAATAAAATAGTTTCCAAGTACTTCTCACTGAGTAACCGGGCCTCTTTGCCTAAGCAAGCATTGAGTTTCGCGTCAAAAGGTGGGAAGGGCAAAGAAGCTCGTTGTAAAGCTAGTCTTAACTCGTAGCCTATTTGATTCGAGCTAGTAAGCCCGAGGGGTATTCTATACCTAGTGCCCTAAAGCCAACTGGTTTGGGAGTCATTGGCCCAAGACTCGCTACATGGATCAAATAGAAAGCTTAAGGAGTTAAGACACTCAATAGTGGTACAACGTTAAAAAAAAAAAAAAAAAAAAAAAAAAAAAAAAAAAAAAAAAAAAAAAAAAAAACATTGGTTTCCCACCGAGTAACCGGGTCCCGTTGCCTAAGTAAGCAATGATATTCGCATCAAAAAGTGGGCAATGTGAAAATAAAAATTAATAAATGAAGGATGGAAGTAGCAATACACCTGCCTATATGAAAGTTTAGACAAATCAGAGATAAAAGTGGAATAATTTAGAAAAAGTTCTGAAAAATTTAATGTTCTTTACTTAATTTTTCTATTGATAAGTATTAATACCCCAATGATATATCTCATTTAAGCTCTACTGAATATCAATGGCCATTTTGAAAATTGCTTAGGTAAAATTCGAAACTCTAAAGTTAAAAGGTATTTAAAACTAAATTCTTTCTTTACTCGAGGACGAGCAAAGCTTAAGTTGGGGGGTGTGATAAGCATCATAAATTCACCAATAAAAGTATTAATTTATTAATTAATTTATATTAATTTTTAAGAATTAATAATCAATTTATATATAATTTTTAAAAAATTCATATTTTTATTAATTAAAAAATTAATTAAAAAATAATAAAAATAATAAAAATTAAAAAATAAAATTTTATTATCAATAGAAAGAGCTCATTTTTTTGATCACAACGAAATAAATTTCAAGTAAAACGGAGCTAAAATGAAAAAGATATGAATTTTTAAAAAAAATATATAAAATAAATAAAAATTAAATAAAAAAAGAAAACGGCTCAGCCGGCTCCGCAAGCCGAGCCACCAAGCCAAGCCGAGCCAGCCAAGCCAGCCATCAAGCCGACTCAGCCGTTGAAGCCATCAGCCGGTCCACGATCCAGGCGTGGACCGCCAGCTCAGCAAATTCCGGCGAATCAGAGATTGCCACGTGGTGGACCTAGACCCCTTAAGGGTCTACAGAAATTTATCGCGGCTCACAAGGGTAATTCAGTCTTTTCGTCCGACAACAGCGGCGCTGATTGGTTGCGGTGTGCGGTGCGGCCGGTCCACGCGGTCCATGGGAACAGTTATTGCGCGATCGGACG